>JASCZI010272100.1:39942-55752 GCA_036250425.1 Stylosanthes scabra
CAAAGTGGTGACTTGAAATTAGGATCAGCGTTCTTATCGTCATCAGGGTGGAGATCCACGCTTGCTTTGGTGCCCTGTAAATAAAATGATGAAGAGTGAGAATAGAAGTGAAGGAGAGTGTGGTTATGAAAGAAAGGAGAGGGTGGTGGAGTACCTGGAAAAGATTGTCAACAATGGAGGTGGAACGCTTAAGAGTGTTGTCAACGAGAGTGAAGAGAGATTGAACGTCAAATTTGGTGTCAGAGTGGACATGAGTTGAGTATATTTGCTCCAAGATGTGCTCATCAGACATGGTTAATGGGTTCTGACTCTGCTCTTCTCTGTGTAGGAGGGATAATAGGGAATACTTGTTGGAAGAAGCCATGAGAGAAAGAGAGAGACACACACACACACACGCTGTGATCAAAAGAGAAATATAGATATATTGAAAGATGAGAGAAATGGTTTTGGTGATTATCCTTCTTCCCCACCCCACCCTATTTATAACCTCCAAAACATAGAGGACACCACTCGGGGGTTATTTTTTTATTATTATTTTTAATTACGCGATTTCCTACAAGAAGAGGAGTGAAGTGCATGAGTTTAAATTTGCAGGGAGTTGGGGTTCTCCCTCTACTAATAAAACATTATAAAACTCAAAAAAAATTCAAAGAAATTAACTATATCTTTCTCGGAAGTAGGAGGAAAACATGCATTTAATTTCTATGAAATTATTTTTTAAAATTATTAGATGATTTAATATATTTAATTAGAATAATATTAAATAATCAAAAAAAATTCAGCTAAAATTTAAATGAATGTTCTAATTTTTTTAAATTTTAAATATTTTATTTCTAAAAATATATATATGAAATTATATTTATATTTTATTTTCATAAATTCTTAATTATGTGGTATAAAATGTTTTATTTTTAATGTTTTAGATGTTATATAATTTATTGATTAAAAAAATATTATTTATTTATAATTTTATATTTAATTAAAGTGTGATATAATGGTTATAAATTAAAATCACAACCCTATATATGTTAAATTCACTAGTTTTATGGTGGCCACACTTGCCATGGCCAAGGATGACAATATGTTGACTAGCCAATTTACATCTGCCACATGGCATAGTTGTTTTAGTGAGAAGATTTCAAGTGAGATGCTGGTTAATGCTCGAGTTTTAATCTGATCACATGTCAAATTTTGATTGTTGTGTTGGTGACGAGGATGTAACTGTGCTCTTGTCTATTTACATGATTCTTGAATTTCAGACGAGGGAGCGACTATTCTGTTGAAAAAAAAACCATCAAATACTAATATAAATGAATTTAGTAGCAATAATTTTATTTGTAATTTGTAGGGTTTATTTTAAAAACAGAAAACCTTTTGCCAACTATATATAATTTAATGGAGAAGGATCATATGTTAGTAGAAGTATGTGCAGTTCTAAAAGATTTGTTCATTCTAATTTCTAACATACACGACGTCAACATGCAAACCATTATATTTTAACATCTAATTCAGAACAGTTTCTTGTTCTAAGTGATATTTCGTATATCAGGTATAATTGTATATTAAAAAAAAAAAAACAGATGAACTAATGTATTTTTTATGCTCATTGATAGCAATAATTTAATTTGAATTGTTATTACTGTTACTGTTATATATTGTTTAGGATATTATACTTTAGATAATACTACACACAATACTGTTGAACATTTACTGATGACATTTGTCTCTCCATTTAGTGATGAAAATTTACTGTTATAAATATTATTAAAATTTTTGTAGTAACGTTCTTTAAATTTTCGTGGTAATATATGAAAAAATTAAAAAAACAATTTTGAATGGTGTGGATATTAGGTTAAAAAAATACTAGAATTATTTATTATTTTTAAATTTAATTTGTAAAAAATAAAATATAATCCAGTCAAATAAACTAATCCATTTAACTTGTTAGCCTCGAAAAGACGAAATCAAATCAATATATATATTTCCTTCTTAATCCGTTTTAAAAAACTATTAACTACATAATTTTTCAATATTAACTGGCAACTTGTGATTGACCAACTCGAATTTGCCGCCAAATTGATAGCTCTACTAAGAAAGATGCTCTTCTACTCTAATTAAATTTTAAAATTTACTCGTAAACTCGTGTTAAAAAAATTAAAAAAAAAAAAAAACTGTTAAGTGTTAACACTGTTATGTCCAGTTTTTTTTTTTTTTTTTTTCTATCTACCTGCCTCAAGAGATTTGAAATGAGATTCCTTATTGTGAGTCTGTGACACATATATGTACAATAGTACACATGGTCACATGCTATTCAAATAGAAAATACAGAAACTTCTATTAAGAATGCAAACCAAAAAAATTAGGGTAAATTACACTTACAAATTAGATTAAATAGAGAGGTAGTCGCACTATTCTCTCAATTTGTATGCATGTTTAGTTGTTTACACTTTACGCGAATAAAATATTTAGGATGCATTTCTGGTGCATGTTTAGAAAAGAAAAAAAAAAGTATTTTCACTTACTTTTTGAAGGGTTTTTTAATTTATTATTATTTACATTCTCCATTTTTTTTAGTTATGTACTTATCTCCATATACTTTTAAAAAAGATCGGCTATTTTAATTATAAAAAAAACTTTATAAATATAATAAATGTTATTGATATAATATTTTGAAATTATAATAAAATGAAACATTCAATTATTGTTTCATAAATTTAATTTTGGTATACAATACAATAAAATTAAATTATAATTTTCTAGTTTTATCATATTTATTATAATTAACATATTGCACAATATTTAACATTACCAGTACAATAAAATTAAATTTTTTGAAATCATAAAATGATTATTTATTCTATTTAAAATTTTCCTGAATCTACTTAAAATTTTGAGACCTGGAGATATCCACGTAAGTCGTAACCAAATGATATTTTAGTGTTGAGGTGTGAGGAGCTATCACACATTCCCACTTCCCACCTTGTCGTCTTCTGTATAAATTTCCAAACGTGATTATAAACTCAGAAACTACATGGCCTTTTTGTTTATAAGCTTATTGCAAATAATATTGTTCTTTGAGTTGAATTAATCCGTTACAGTAATCTTAAAATATCCACGTGATTCATACATTTCGTCCTTATAATAATAAATTAAGTATAGAAACCGTGGAAAGTGTAAACTTTTTTTTTTTTTCAATCTTTCACACTCGCTTTCATTTTACTTCATCAATGGTGATCGATGATAATAACCTTAATCAAGTTCAAGGAGCCAATAACTGGATTAATAAACAATATAACCACGTGAAACTTGTCGAACTTAGGCATGGTCTTTTGCTTTATATTAGAATTTAGAAGTGTAGAGAACCATCCTATGCTGTCAGCACAAAGATATTTATCTTTACTATTATATTATTTATTTAATTTTAGGATAATCGAAAGATAAATGGTAGGTAGGATTGGAATCTGCCTTTTATCTATTTATTTTTCTGAGTATATGTTCGTCTCTTATGCTTTATGGCTTTTGTCTCAAAATAAACAAACATGTAAAGCCACCAGTCACGGCCGCGTGCACTGCCCCACAGTCCCACTAACACAAAATTTTTCATTCGGAAAAATATGAATTGATACGTTAAATTATTTCATTAGTCCTGTAATTTTATTAAATTTATAATTAAATTTTTTATATGTTTTTTAATTAAGTTTTATATTATCATAAAATTTATAATTAGATTTCTATTAATAATAAATATTATAAAAAATATTTATAAAATATAATTTTTTATTATTGTACATCAAATTTATACTTACTTGCTTGAAATATATTCTTTCTTTCAATTTTTTTATTTATATTCTTTTAAAATATTTTTAAATTTTCATAAATTCAAGTCACATCTTTTTGGAAAACTTGAAGTATGAAAAACAAGAGAGAAATTATCATTGTTAGTTTAAAAAAGAAAAAGGAGTAACATTTAAAAATTTCGTCATTACTTTAGTCATTTGGGACGAAATTTTAAACCATTGAGGGTTAGTTGGTCATGGTCGCGAGAAATGAAGGGATGCTTTGAATCTTGGATGGAATGCAAGTTGGGAGGGAACAAAGCGCCTTGTGGATGATAGTTTTCTTCTCAATTATTTGGGAAATTTGAAACCAGAGAAATGCGATAATATTCAAAGATGAAAAGCTTGATTTAAAGAAAATGAAGTGTGATGTGGCTCGGAGAGCACTGCACTAGGAAAGGAAATTGAGGAAAAAAGAGACACAAGAAGTGGGTTCAACATGCCCAATAGCAAGAACTCTGGTGATTTAGTGTAGAGATTGCATCCATTCTTTGGTTTTGGTTTTTCTTTGTGTTTGCCTATAATTATTCTTGATTTGTGAACTATTATAATCTTTGTTTTCTTTGTTTTGTAATGTGCTTTTTCTCCCGGAGGAAGTTAACTATCAAAAAAAAATTCTTCATTAGTTAATGTGATATTTTTAACTCAGAGATAGAATATTTCGTTAATTCTAACATTTTTATTACGATAGGACCTAATTATAATTTTTTTTTTATAGGTTCACCAAACCCCTCAGGGATTACAAAGAAAAGCAATTTTCTTCCGGGATAACAGAAAACAAAAGCAAACTTACATCAAAAGAAACTCAAGCAACAGATAAAAACAAACCATAGAAGGAGTATATCACCTAGTTCAAGCCAAACGAGTACTCCTTCAGTAACATAGTCTAACCATTCCTTTCACATCTTCTTTGTTTCCAATCAATTTCCCATACCAGAGCACGTCTTGCCACCTCTCCTTTCATCTTATTTATATCTAATTTACCCCTTTTAAAAATGATACGAGGACTTAATTAAAAAAATACAGAGACTTAATTAAAATTTTGAAAAAAATTAGGAATTAATAGAGTAAACAAACCAAAATTAAATGTAGAAAAATGTTGGTTATGTTTATGATAAATTCTATAAAATAAATAATAATTTATGTAATCTTTTTTTTTGTTTGTTAAATTTGTATTAAAATAATTAACATCTTTAACTTTCTATATAATTCAGTTTTTGAACAATATTAAAAAATTCAGCATACAAAAAAAAACAATATTTATTTTTATTTTTTCAGTTTTTTAAAGATATCTGCTACCACGTGTATTGACTAATTATTTTAGAACGAATAGTACACAAGTCAATATATAATCGGTGATCACATTAAATAATTAAATATCACCCATCGATGCAATAATAAGAAACTCTATAGTGTCGCATGTCTTAATTCAAACCTCCTTTTAGTTAGTTATTATTATGGTAGGTGTATAATGATTATGAGTTTATGACAACCAAAGAGATAAACTTGATGTAATCTTCGTCGTTCCGACATACATCATGTCCATATGAACACCCGTCTATGGACGATAATATTTTTTTTTGGTGTCTTTGGGACGATAATATATAATATGAAAACACACACACACACATATATATATATATATATATATATATATAAAGTTATTAACCATGGAAAAATATATGAGGCGTACAAGATTTTTTAGTTTCAATAATTAAAAAAACTATTTACATTTGTTGGACAAAAATTGGAAAAAAGAAAAAAATTATTTGAGTTTGGTTATAAAAATGATTTGTTCGTCTATACTTTATATATAATAATAGCTCGCGTTTGTGACATTTTATTTATTTATTTATTTGTGATTTCATCTTGTCATATTATTGTCGTAGTCTCTCATGCCAACATTGCTCTTTTCTATTATTTTGGTTTACTTTTTCATCATGAGAAATTGAGAACTCAAAAATCAAAATGATAGAAATAAAATGCTTTTCTTTTTCAACTTTTTTGTGGTGACTTTTCTTTTTAAATATTAGCCTACAGTTTTTTCCCCAAGGGAATATGATTTAGTAGTTTTAGTTCTATTTTGTCGTTTCTATCTGATTTAAAGATAAAATTTAATTTGTGAAAACTTATTTATAAAGATTTTTCTTCATTCCTTTTTAAACTAGATCTCCTAATACTAATGATACTTATTATGGAAAAGTGAAAAAAAAAAATAAATAAAAATAAATAAATCAAATAATCAAAATAATTTCAAGTTTTATTAATATATTCTAAATTATTCACACTTTAATTTAATAGTTTTATATTATTCTCTTTATACTCTTCAATTTTTTTTTCTCATAAAAAACTCTCCAATGCTAATGGGTGGAGGTGGGGGAGTAAAAGAAATAACAGAGACCTCACATCTGTACTAATCTGCATTGTTAACTTTTAATTAATTCAACAGTTTTAATCATGGTGGAAATGGTTATTATGTTATGTATGTACTAGTTTAGGCGGGTGCGAACCATCCATGACCAGCCATGAAGTGTATGTAACACTTCTAATCCCAATGCTTCGGTAATTTTGTTATAATATAGGTGGAAGACATAGACAATAAACAATTATATGAACATAATTAAATTAAGTGAATATGTGAAATTATTTATTAAAAGCATTAAATAATTTAATATATTTAATTAAATTATCATCTAAATTAACTTACACCAAATATTCATTAATATTAGCAAATAGTACAGAGTAGAAAGAGATTATTACATGCATCTATAACAGCAAACTCACACTGACGTACACACAAAAACCGTAACTCTTATTTTATCTGATCATCATATCATATAGTAGTAATTAATTAACTCAAACCCACAAACCAAACATCAAAACCACACAATCATGATTATTTAGATGAGTCTCTGTTTCTCGATCTCTGTCTATCTCTAGTGAATAGCATTGGTAGTGGTGTAGGCAGTGTGGCAGCACTTGTAACTGATGTAAATCTCCATAGTGTTGGGACAATCAGGGCACTTTATAGTCTCCGGCAACTTTCCGGCGACATTCGGAACCTCAAGGTGGGAGCATATATGAGTAGTGCGCACAATCTTCTCATGATACTCCTTAAACGAGAACTCAAACCCTTTCTTCACAACAACCTCCTTCCACTTGTCAAACTCCGCAACGGTCTTCAATATGGTGCTCCCGTGGCCACTAAGGACCACGGTGGAGCCTTTGCTGAGTAAGGCCCACCCAGTCTCGTTCTTGTAAGACAGCATCTTCTGAACTTGTTTGGTGACAGCATCATCCACGGTTTTGTGAGCCTTGGTGACGAACAAGCTTTCAATGCCGCTCCAGAAGCGGTTTAGGAAGTTAGTGTCTTCCTTCTCAACGTTGAAGAGCTCGATGGTGATGTTTGCTTGCTTTATGGTGCCGTCGTTTGCGAGGGCGCTTGCGTATTTTGTGAACTCTTGGATCCACTCTTTGTCTTTTCCTCCATAGAACAATATATACTTCGCTTCTTTAACCTGATTTAATTAATGAGAGAAAAGTTTGGTATCAATAATAATTTGGTAGTTATAAATTTATAATTAGGCATAAATTTTTTATTTAATTTTTTCATTTATAAATTATTAATAACTCTATATAAACAAGTTATTTAACCAATTAAGTCTAATTAAGTTATTTAGTAATTTATTCTATACTAAATAGAAGACTATTTCGATATCAAATAGAGCTTTAATTAGGTATTAAATATATCTATAAATTATTATTAAGTTAAATATATAATATTAGATACTATAAATTAGCAATTCTATATACATTAAAATCAATTTTCACAGTGCTACGGAATTAACGTAGGAAGTCATTAAGAAATCAATAATTAAAGAAAAATACTAAAGAGCCAACATATTATGATTAATAGGGAGCCAACACATAATTATGAATGATAACTCATATAAATTTTGGATAATAACTAAATCTGAATACATGAATTAGAGGATAACTCATATAAATTTTGGATGATAACTTAATTATTGGCTCCTTAATAGCTCCCTAACGTTGATTCGTAGCATTGTTCTTAAATTTATTATATAATAATTTTAAATTATAGTTACGCATTATTATTCTTTGATTAATTAACACGAAAATGAAAATATTATAATGGATTGTGTATACATAAAGTATGTAGTACTTACCAAAGTGTCGAGAACAGGGTTCCTAGTGTTGGAAACAACAGAGTTAAGCCAATGAATTTCATTGTGAATCCTCTCTTCATCTGATTTTGTAAAGGGAAAAGCCTTGATTCCATAAGCATGAATCAAATGGAATGCGTTTGTGTGAAGCACCTTTGATTGAGTGCTCAACACAACAACCATAGGCTTCTTCTTGAAATGCCACTCTTCCTTAATGTACTTGTACCCCGTTATGGTCCCAAATTGTTGCACCACTAACCAAGGCATCTTGATTTTCAGGGAATCAAATTTCTTGCGAGCCTGTTCATTCCATTCCTCCACAATTGGAATCCACACAATCTTGTATTGCTCATTGGTTTTGATGGAATCATAAACGGGTCTCAGGACTGAAATCTCTTCCTCGGTTATGTCTAGAGTGGAGATGAACAGGTACACGTTCTTCTTTTTTAGCACACTCATGTCAACCTGTACATTATGCCAACAAATTAATTGAATTTGATGAATCAAAATTAATTGAGGACCGCAAAAGCACTAATTAAGGATGTGTACAATAATCGTGTTGTCCAGTGTATGTACAGGAATAATTTATATTTGTAATCTTTTAGAAATCTCTAGTATTCTGGTCATTTTAAGGTTATTAATTAGGATCATATATATCATAGTGAAAAACTAACTTTTAATAAAGAATATAAAAAGATTCTCCTTTTTATTACATTAAAAATGTAAAGATATGAAAAATATTATTTATGTCCAATTATCATCATTAATATGTATATATAAAAATTTGAAAAAGACAATAAAGTAAGAAGCTATAATAAGGAGGTACACCTTAAAGGGGGCAGTGGGCACTAAAGAAATTTACATATTTTGCTTTGTACTGACTTGAATCTTTTGGCTTTATTATTACTTTTTTCATAAGTGGGGTCAAGCACTCCATTATTGTATGAATGTGCGTTGATTTTAGAGTGAGGGCATTAATTTTTGGATCAACTAACTTTGGACCCAATTACACGAGATGAAGCAACTCGTCTCGTCCATCCACTTCACTTGTCCATAGCATCAAAGAATCAAGAAGGACAGAAAAAATCTTGCTATATACCTATACCTATACATGGTAGTAGGTAGATATATACACATCACTAATACGACAAATTTATGTGTCCATCGTTATTGGTAGTTTGGTACTTACCAAGAAAAATTGAAAAAGTTGTACCGTGAAATCAGGTATTTAAGTAATTTTAATTGTAATATACTTAAAAATAATTAATTAGGTAAATAATCACTTATTAGAATATATAAGAAGAACTAACCGTTGTCTTGGTGGCACCATCATAGAGTGGCTGTGGGGCATCGTTTGCGAAAATCAGCAACTTAATCACCTCGGTTATTTCAGTGGGGGTTTTGAACATTTTCCTCAGCGATTGGATGTATTTTGCCTCATCTGAAAATTAAACATAGAAATGATAAAAATTATTTATTAATATTTTGAATTTACATGTGGTATATATACTTACTTATCTGCTGTCTGCACAGTGTGATTTGCTTCCTCAATTTGCTGAGGATTATATTGATCTTTTGGCCATAGTGGGACAGTTCCTGTTTGTGCTCTCTGAACAAATAATTAAATCAAATAAACATAGGCCAATCAGTTAATAATACAACCACTCAATCAAATCTTGTCCTATAAAGTGTGATAGAACATTACGTATATTTATTTTATCATAAATAATTAATTAAATCCGTATGCTAATTAAATTATTGCATGCAACTAGAATTTAGGTAATTATGTAATTACTTACGATTCAGTGGTGAGGCAATCAATCTGAGTAACAATTGCAACTATGGTGATGATGGCCCAATACACATCAACAGGAATTTGCTCAACGGCTGCCTCCAAATCAGGCACATCCTTGTGATCATAAGTAGACAGCTTCTCCAACTCAAAGATCAACTCAATCACTTGCAACGTTGTTTTCACCAAATTGTTCAGCTCAATGATGGCTTGGCGGTGCTTCTGCACCGCCGCAGGCCTTGCCAGTAGCGGTACCCTCTTGAGTACCGCTATTGACTTGGCAAGAAGATCCGCTGGCTGCTGCTGAGCCAGCAGCCAGAATTCGCCGTATTCGAGCGAAAAAGCGGAGAGAGTAAGAACCGCTTTTGCATCCCACTCGTAGTTTGAGAGCTTGTTGAGGATGGCAAGTGTGGTCTTGTGAGCAATTTCCTCACCTGGTGGCTTGCATGACATCTGTTCCATAATATGTAATTATTGTAGTAAGTGATCACTTTATTTGCATATTATTTTTATTCTAATCTAATTCATACTAAATGGTAAGGAAGTTAGCTTGGGTTTTTCTGTTTATTTAATTAATACTGTAATTAAATAGTTTAATTTTGGATTATGACCTCCGAGGAAATCTGCTTGAGGGTACAGAGTGGTGAATTGAAATTGGGTTGGGGGGATTTGTCATCTATGCTCTCCACGCTTGGCTGGGAACCCTGTAAAAATGTATTTAATAAAATACAAGATTATTATGAGAAGAGGACAATAATGGAAGGAGAATAAAACAAAATAATAATAATAAATAATTATAAATACCTGAACAACATTGTCAACAATTTGTGTTGAACGTCTAAGGGTGTTTTCAACTAGGGTGAAAAGTGAATCGACATCGAACTTGGTGTCAGTGTGGACATGGGTTGAGTAAATTTGATCCAAGATTTGCTCATCGGACATGGTTAATGGGTTGTGCTCATTCTTACCACCCCCAATTTGGAGGAGAGATTTTAGTGTGGCAGACATTCTAATTTGATTCTTCACTCAATAGGTTTTTGGGATTATCAGAGATATATCACACGAATTGGTGTTCGTTTGCTTCTGCTTATGTAGATTGGGTTTCGAAATCTTATGCTATTTATAAGATGAAAATATGTGATTCTTTTTAAATTACTTTTAACATAATTTTCACGAGGGCCAATCAGGTGGAGAAATGTGTTTTGGGGCCAAAAAATATCAAGAGGGCTAACGATGAGTGCCTCTGCCACATGAACTGTGTTTCTGGAAAAAAGCATGTTGAACATTATCATAAGAGATCCCTTGAATTATATCATATATTAAATTCTAACCTATCCCGTTTGATATATTATGGGTTCATTTAGTACATCAACGTGATAGTATATATAAAATAATACCAAATGGTAATTATAATCTTTTTCTCTTATTTTTACTTTAGGTAGTAATTGATTCATTATAAATATAGAAATTTGATATGCGAGTCACCAAAATAAAACAAATAGAAAATTGATATGTAACTTCATTTTACACCTGATCCTTTTTTCTGTATAAAAATTTACTAATTATTTTTTATATGATCTCAAGGATGGTGATATAATTTAAAAGAAAAAGTCTAGGAAGCCAATTCATTATAACTAATAGGGAGCTAACACATTGTTATGGATGATAATTCAAATAAATTTTAGATGGTAACTTAATATTGGATATATGAGTTACAGATGATAACTCATATAAATTTTGAATGATAACTTAATTATTGGTTTCATAATGACTCCTTAATGTTGGCTCCGTAGTAATATTCAATTTAAAATGGTGCTGAGATATGATTTTTAAAACAATCATCCTAGAAACCAATAAATTTTTTATTAATAACAATCGACGGAAAATAAAAGTCCAATAAAATAAAAAAATTAAATTCATAAAAAATAAAATCCAAAGAAATAATATTGTTTAGCTCTGTTGGTTACTATTGATTACCAAAACAACAATGCTAAGTAACTAATAAAAATTTAGTTAATATCAATCAATAATTTAAATTAGATGTTTTATTTTTTTAAATTTTGGATTTCTATTTCTAAAAATACAAAGTTAACTGATTGTTAGTTGTTTTAGGTTTTAGATGTTGTATGACTTTTATTTTTGATGTTCTATAAATAATGATTATGAATGTTCTATTTTTTATTGGCTAATTTATTGTTTAGAAAAATATTAATTATCTATATTTTTCCTTGCATAAATATTAAGATACATTTGATTTGCATTTTCATTTTTATTTTTATTTTTAGTATTTTGGTGTGGCGGACATTTTAATTTGATTCTTTACACGAATTGGTGTTTGATTCTGCTGATGTATATTGGATTTCGAAATCTTATGCTATTTATAAGATGAAAATATGTGATTCTTTTTAAATTACTTTTAAGATAATTTTCACGAGGGCCAATCAGGTGGAGAAATGTGTTTTGGAGCCAAAAAAATATCCAACGATGAGTGCCTGTGCCACATGCAAGTGTTTCTGGAATTACTATCCGGTCCTTTGAGAACAACTGGAAAAAAAATTATTCTTTTAAATTAGTTCATGTTATATATTTTAAAATAATTTTATTATATATTTTTATTAATAATTTATTATTTAGATAACATATTAGTGTCAAAATTTTTATTTAATTTAGAATACCTAATAATTTTGTGTGTTTGTGTGGAAAAAAGCTAAGCATGTAGAACATTATAAGAGATCCCTTGAATTATGTCATACATATTATATTCTAACCTTTTCCTTTTGATATATTATGGGTTCATTTAGTACATCAACGTGATAGTATATATAAAATAATACCAAATGTTAATTTATAATCTTTTTCTCTTATTTTTACTTTAGGTAGTAATAATTCATTATAAATATAGAAAATGGATATGCGAGTCACCAAAGAAACTAGAAAATTGATATGTAACTTCATTTTAGACCTGATATTTTTTCCTGTATAAAATTTTACTAATTATTTTTTATATGATCTCAATGATGGTGATATAATTTAAAATGGTGCTGTGATATGATTTTTCAAAGGGGATTTTTTTGGGTGGAGAGTAAAAATTGATAAAAAGTGAAAATTTTTTATCATATTTGACAAAAACATGTATATTGTATATGATAAATTTTATTTTTAATTTTTTTTACTAAAAAAATAATCTTCACTTTTCACTAGCGTTATCCATTTTAAAAAGTTAATAATAAATGTCCCCTTTCATTCTGCCCGATCATTCGGCCTTTTACAGAGTGTTGATAGTTCGAGACGATGCTAAAAAGTAAAAAGCGTTTTTTTTTTTGGACAAATTGTAAAAAGCTTTACAAAAGTTGATTTTCTACCAAACAAACAAATGATGTGGCCACCTTAAACAAAAAGTACGTTGGTGGGCCTTTTCTCCATCGTAGTGGCCCAAAGAAAACATTAGGCACGTGCTTATTATTATTATTTTATGAACTTGTTAATTGTGAAGAATATATAATTCGTGAATTAATAATAATGGTCATGGGCCCCGATTCAATACAAAATAATAATGGTCATGGTTTCTTATGATTTATTTCATTTAAAAATCTGATATTTAAAACAAACTTTTAGGGTATATATTTTATATTTGGCCTTTTTCATTTTTCAAATTAATACTATTTTTTGGAGTATTTTTCGTTTTTATTATTAAAATTATTTTAGTTATCGAATGAATCTTTTGAATGCATTTTTAATAATAATTTATTCTTAAAAATGTATATTAAAACATTGACCGAATGTTACATAGTGATTTCATTCACACTCTAATAACTCCATAAAAATTTTGTTTTACGGATTTTGGTTTTATTTGGGTGATGAAATATATATATAAATTTTTTTGTGGTAATATATATATGTGGAGTGAAAGGGAAGAGCAAGATTTAAAGGAAGTCTAGTTATAAACATTTCGGAACCATAATTTGTAATTTCTGTTCATATATAATAACAATACTAGGTAACTAATAAAAATTTAACCAACATAAGTCAACAATTTAAATTAGATGTTCTATAATTTAGGTTTCAGATGTTCTGTTTTTAAGTTTTGGATGTTCTGCTTTTAAAGTTGGCTAATAGTTGCTTTAGATTTCGGATGTTCTATAACTTTTATTATGAATATTTTATAAATAATGATTATAAATATCCTATTTTTGATTAATTTATTAATTTAAAAATTATTAGTTACCTATACTTTTCCATATATAAATACTTATAATTCTTTTTCGGAACCAAATACTTAAAAGATTGTAACGTTTGAGAGTATTTTAATAATTTTATAATAACAGAAAAAAAAAACAAAAAATGTAATTCTCATGAATGCTTAGCTTTGTATTCCGTCTACAGATAGCATCTTGATTTTTGAAAGCTCAATCAGAAATTTGGCAACCTTGTTTGAGATTATTATTGGAAGTGCAGATTTCGCACCGTGGCTGAATGGCAGAGGTTGGCATATAATGTGTGCAGATAAGATATAATTGGTCATCATTTTACAGCCTCTGAGGATGAAAAAAAAAGGTTAGATGAGAGAAAAGAAGTAAAAAATAAAACGGAGTGAAAGTTTAATTTGTAGAGAATTATAGGATGCAAGAGATTGGAATAATAATTTACAATTGAAAATAAATAATTAAGCATAAAAATGTCAAATTTGCCCATAAAAAAATACATGGTTAACGACTATGTTTCTAATTAATATAATAATTTAATTTTTTTTAACATTTTATTGTGTAAATACATAATAATCTATTTTAATATAATAATACTATAATTATATAAAAATATATCAATATTATGCATGTATTGTAAGGATTTTTTTTTTAAAAATAAATATATTAAACATAGTATTTATGGAATTAAACATGGACTGAGGAATTTATAAAAATGAGTTTTTGTTTCATAACACGGGCCAACTAAGTCTATATTGAGATTTTGTATGTATATTAGACTAAAATGACCCGTGTTATGGGCCATTTTTTTGAAAGCTTTCTAACACGAGTTTGGGAGGCCCATGTTAAACGCTGAGCGCTTTTGTCACGTTTCCTAATACGGGTTAGGGTCCACCATAATGGCAACACGGACTTCTATGCATTAAATTGGGTAACATGGTGGAGCCAAGTCCGTGTTAGGAAATGTGACAAAAACGCTCAGCGCTTAACACGGGCCTCCCAAACTCGTGTTAGAAAGCTTCCAAAAATAAAAGAGCCCATAACACGGGCCACCCTAGCCCAATATACATACAAAACCTCAATATATACCTAATTGACTCGTGTTATAAAACAGAAATCCATTTTTATAAATTCTGTTCAATTCTGTAAATACTATATTTAATATATTTATTTTGAAAAAAAAATCCTATAGTGTAATATACACCTAATAATTATATACTATATATTTAATATATTAAAAGCATACATTTTGTTATTATTACTTCTAACCATAATTGAGGATTTTAAGTAGGCCCTATCACTTTTTTCATTTCCTTTTATATTTAAAAAAAGCTTCCCTTCTAACATACCTAACAAGAAAAATAGTTACTCCACTTTTCTTTTATTTCTCTCCCCTTCCTACTTTTTTGGGATTTTTTTTATTTAAATAAAATAAATAATAAAATTACAAAAATAGGCACGGTAGGAGGTAATTACCATTTTGCGTACTCCTCTCATATCTCGGGCTTGCAGAACCCGAGATAGTATCTCGGGCATACAGAGCCCCGAGATAAGATACAAAAACAAAATCCAACTATATCTCGGGTTCTGCAAGCCCGAGATACACTGATTGCAAAATTTAATAATTGAGTCATTAAATGTGTGGTTATAAGGAAATAAATAATAACAAGTATTTTCTCTAAAAGAGTACATGTTTAAAGAATAATGTGATTTTGGATACTTTTATTTTTTTTAATTGTTTTTAATTTTTTTTTAATACTTTCTTTACGAATTAATGGGTTGAATTTTATGAA
>JASCZI010272100.1:55762-67619 GCA_036250425.1 Stylosanthes scabra
ATTCTTATAGAGTACATTGTCAACGGACTACAGCTCCAATAAAAGACAAAGTTTCGTAGAGTTCATAACAAAATACAACATTGTATATCAAGGGTACAAAACAACTATGCTACTAAGAACATAAGCATTTCTTTTCTTTCTCCTGCTTAGCCTGCTTAGGCATAACCAGCTAACTGGCATTCGGATCCTCATCTGAAAACCACATCAACAAACGGAGTGAGAACCCACAACATCGGGTTCCCAATACGGAACAAGCACCCAGAGTATAAAACATAATTTTACCTGAACCTCATAGTCAAACACTAAACCACAAATCACGTCAAGTAGCACATATAGCAGAAACACAGACAGGTAGTACAGATAACAACAGATAACAGATAATATGCATTTAGGCAAACCCAAACAATTTCATATGATTATGCACATGATGAATGTCAAAGTCCTAACGGCGTGGTGAGCTCACCCGGTCGGTTACTTTAGCCAACCCGACCAGTCCAGTACTAGTCCCGGATCACTATCGGACGCACTTCCCCGAGGACACCACGCTCGATGCCCCAATCGTTTATGGTCTTTCTCTTAATCATATATATACTTGGGGGTTTCTCTCCTTTATATTGCGTATATAACGCCCTGTGAATCGGGACATTAGTCCGAAGACCCCCTAGTCATCCACTACGTCTGATAGTCCGCTATTGTCGTAAGTCGGGTCGTTAGCCCCGTAGGCCCCCTCATGACACTTCGACTCACGTAACGTCACCCGAAGGACATTTATAGGTTTGATGATCAAGGTGAAACTAAGAAGTGAACCATTTTTACAACAACCATCATCACGTTCATTTCAAAACACTTGTTTTCTTGTTTTCAAAGGCCAGAATCGATTCCGGGATGAGAGGAATCGATTCCATGGAGCCATTCAGAGAGCTTGTAGCCTGTGGAGGTGTTTGAATCGATTCTAAGGATATCAAAATCGACTCGAACTCTCATAAAACTTTTGAGATCAATTATGTGGATATATGAATCGATTCTAAGGAGCTTAGGAATTGATTCTAAGGAATCGTGGGAGTTTGAAAATAAGTTAAGTCAAGTAGAATCGACTCCCAGAAGGATCAGAATCGATTCATATCACATGCCTTTTGCCTCTGTCCAATTCTGAATCGATTCCCACACTACCAGAATCGACTTGTTACACTTAGAAGAATTTCTTGTTGAGTTTCGAAATCATTGAGTCGATTTCTAGCCTCACAAGAACCGATTCATATTGGCTCAGATTCGATCATTTGCTCTCTGGACAATTGTGAATCGATTCCATGATGAACAGAGTCGATTCACAACTGCATAATTCATCAAAATTCCCAGTTTTAGGTCATTAGAATCGACTCCCAAGCGGGAAGAATCGATTCTGACGACACAGAATCTATTCTTTGTGCATAATAAATTAAATGTTATAAAATAATTAGCCGACGACGTTAAGATAATATTAACAACGTTTAAATTGACCACGACGGCGGCGACGGCGACGGCTTAGCCGTCGATAATATTAAGCCGTCGTGGCGCCAATTGGCGCCAAAGTATCATTATTTTTACCGACGGCCTACAGTCGGCTTAGCCGTCGGTACACAGCGCTTCATAAACGTGCATTAATTGCAACATTTTACTGACGACAAGAATATTATTATCGACGGCTGAGCCGTCGGTAGGGCCCGTGTCCATGAAGCCGTCGATAATAACCGTCGGTACACAGAGGCAATGTTGTAGTGCCAGCTTTTCCCACCAAAACCTTTGTTACCCAAATCCCATTCCAAACATCAATTCATCTCATTTTCCAAATCAAACTCAGTTCCCCAATACCCACCAATTCAAATGTAACCACAACAACAATTCACTTCTCAATTCACATTGATCCATCAACCAATACCACATGCATTTCATCAAAACAATCACATATATACATGTTCAACCTCAAGCATGCATTCAAACAAATAATCAAGCATTTAACATACGTTTTCAGGCAACTTTATGAGTCATACTAAGGAATCCTACTCCGAACCTCTTGTAGACACTTGAATCCTACCACAATTCTCCGGAATTCACCAACTCTACCCAACTCTTAGCTTGAATTCCTTGAGAATGATATGATCCTGGTGCTATCCTCCACCTCCTTGTCCCTATAACCACACAATTCAAGCATCAAGACCATAGCTTGAAACTTGAGTTACCAATCACAAGAAGGAAAGAATTGAGCAAGGAATTCTCAAGTTCCTACCTTCACAATCGGTATGTACACGACGAGAACGACGAGAGCAACGAGTAGCCACTGACGAAATGACGATCGAAACTCCAGAGTGTAAGTTATGATTGAATTTGTGAATGTATGTTGGTGGTTGTTTGAGAGATGAGAGAATTAGAGAGAGAGATATGAGAATGAGAGTGATGAGTGTGTGAGTGAGTGAGTGCTGAGGTGTTGAGTGATGGTGAGGTGTGAATGTTAGTGCTAAGGGCATTTTTGTTATTTCACTCGATTTGACCCAACCGGATTAAACTTTAACGTTAGGTGTACGAGTTTCTACTCTAATTACCCTTCTAAATATAATATACTCCTAAATATAATATGATTTGGTTTTTTATTAATTAACCAAACATTTTTTTCCTTAAAAAAAGAATACCATATACACCCTCCAGCCAATATAAGAAATGCATGCGTATTGTTTTTTTTTTTTTTTTTGGTCTTGGCATGAGCCGATGCTGCGTATTGTTATAAGTTGAACCAGGGACTTAACATCTTGACACACCCCGAAGTCCGAAAGCAGTTGTTGATGGCCCAAAACCTTTCTAGTCTTCCCAATGTGCATAATTGCAGCGTACTTGTGGATACACTTAGTTCAATGGTTTTTAGTTCAAAGTTGCCAATGACATTGCATGTCTCCAACAAGTAGATTCAATTAAGTCTTCTAAGTTGGCCAACATTTATAATTTTCTTATAAAAAGATAAATCAGACTATAACAATGACATGCATCACAATTGTATATTGCATTAATTTTCTATTTTCATTTATTGTATCTTGATTTCATATTATAATTATAATATGAAATGAAGAAATACCTTAGTTTCTCCTTTAATATATCTCCTTTAATATATTATAAATAGAAGGAAAAAAAAGTTGATCAACTCATATTTATTAGAGCTTTTAGTTGGATACCAAGGAAAAAAAAAATATAAATAACTAATATTTTTCTAACCAATAAATCAGCCAACAAAAATAGAACATCTGTAACTATTATTTATAGAACGTTCACAATAAAAGCCAGTAGAACATCCATAACTTTTTTAGAAATCGAAACCTAAAACAACCAATAATAGAAACAAAAAATCCAAAACCTAAAAAAATAAAACATCCAATTTAAGTTGTTGGCTGAATTTTTATTGGTTAGCTAGTATTATTACAAAGCAAAATAGACAAAAGCAAAGATAAAGCAATGCAGGCCAATGAGGTATAACTCAAATAGTATTTGTCCCCTATTTTAATATAGAACATAAATAACATTGAATAGACATTAAATAACAATAATAATAATAAACATTACTGAGTTGATTCGGCATACATACTCATGCTAAATCAAGTGAGAAAGCCTGGTGAGCTTCCATAGTCAGTAAAAGTGACTCCATATATTTACACAAGGGGCAAAAGTAAAATAAAATCTTTCTGCAATTATATACAAGGAAGCTATGCTCTTCTTTGAAATACTGAGCAAAAGAGGACCTTGAACTCCCTTTAAAAATTGGCATCCCCAACCATCAGAACAGCTTACTCAACATCCATGTTTTGTTGATCATTAGCCATGTTGCTGGACCACAGCTTTATGGTGCGATCATGTGATACAGTTACGATATATCCACCATCTACAACCCACGACAAAACAAAGACAGATTCATTAAATACAGGCTCACTAAGATAAACAATAACCATAAAAGAAACAGATTCTTTAGGAAAAAGGAACAATATTCGGAGAAACCAGTAAGGCCAATGAGAAGAGTACTACTATAACATTCTAAAAAGTTCCCTAAACGAAGATGTTAGAGACATAATCATTCATGTATGTGTTTTCTTCTATCAACTTAACTATTTGGAGAAGTGGTACCATAACATGGTACCAAATTGGTATCAAGTAGGGAAGATTTCAATCCTTCTTGGCCGCATCATAAATAAGTTACAACACAAGGCAGATTTAATTTGAGGGACTTCACCAATGTCACACCACAAGTCTCAAAGTATTTTTGTGCAGGGGTTGTTGCATGTATAAAATTAATCTTGCAAACTTAAACTTCAGAAGATTTCATCCTTCAATGTTTAGACAGATTCAGCTATTGGTTCTTGAGAGTTGGAATTTTTGGTTTCAACACTGAACTGTGGTGACAATGGTGGTAAGCAGGAGAGTAAACTTGTTATTGCAATGATGGTGCAAGAAGAGTTTGGGAGGTCCTATGTAAAGCAACTCCTAATGTTAGTTATAATCATCCAAGAAACTACGCTAGAAAATATTGATACTTTGATGGCTTGGAAGTTTTGTGATACTAAATACAAGTACCGAGAGTGCTTTTCTTCTTGCGGGTGCTTGGGAGATATGTTGATAGTTTAATATATAAGGTTTGCCATTAAAGTGGATTCCATTCAAGGTATTTTCTCTATTTGAATTTTGGTAGATATCAAAGAAATAGATATATTTGGTTGATTACTTTGCTTTATGGTTCAAACACTCTTTTATCAACAAGAATAAGGTCCTGTCGTATATGATTTATGGGGATGGATATGTATAATGATATATCAATCAGATAACTGAGCAACACATAAACAAGATAAAGGTCCTGAAACAAGAGCCAGGAATTTATAATAACTTTCTAAGATAGGAATCCTACCTCCACGAACATCCAAGGATGTAACTTTTGATTCATGCCCAGATAATGTCTTCACAGGCTTAAAATCGCGGGCCGACCAAACCTGGAGTTATAACATATTGAATTATGCTGAAATGAGAATAAACTTGAAAGAAAAATTCCTGAAAAGCTCTAACTTCAGCAACACATTTATGTCTCAGTCAGAATGTATACCTTCGCTGTCATGTCATATGAGGCAGTTACCAAATAGTAACCCTCTTGCGGCTCAAATTTAAGCTGTGATATTAGATTAGAGTGAGCAGGAATGGTGTATAAGGACTTTTTCTTCCTCAAATCCCAAATGCGGCAAGTGTTGTCTTCACCACCTGTGGCTAAATGGTACCCGTTAGGTGAAAAACCAATCGCAAGAACCTTGATTTAAAACATTATCATAGTCAGTCTTATAAGATATTAGCAGTCATAAAATGTAAAGCAGCATAGAGAGTGAGAGAGAGAAGCTTAATTGCTTCAATGACTCACCGGCTTAACATGCCCTTCGAGTGCAAGAATACTTCTTCCGGTTCTAAGATCCCAAACACGGGCTAGAGAATCCAGTCCACAAGATGCAGCTAATGATCCGTCATGATGGAAAGCCAAACCATATACACTTCTACTATGACCTTCTTGAAGAAGCAACTCCTCGCCTGTTTCGACGTCCCATAATCTCCACGTCTTATCAAAGCTAGTAGTACCCAGGTATTTCCCTGATGGATGGAAGGCAATGCGCGCAAGACGGTCAAGATGACCTTCAAATGTCCTCAATAGGGTTCCCTGATCATTCCAATATCTTGCAGTCCGGTCAGCAGATGCAGTTGCTACATGATTATGCACAGGAGAATAAGCAACATCGGTAGCACGCTCTGTGTGGCCTTTCAAAGTAGAAACTTTTCTTATGTCAGGCATGGTCCACAACTTGGCTGATCCGGTTAGGGAACTGCAAAATCAACACAATACACATATTAGATAAGGCTAGAATACATTCAAAAGGAAACGAAAAGAAGATGAGGTATGAACCAGGTAGCAAGCTGTGTTCCATCTGGAGAAAAGGAGCAACCAGAAAGTGGTCGATCATCTCCGACTTCACTAAATTCAAGACTGAAATTTCCAGCCGGGTTGAATGCCCAGTTAATCTCTTCATCCACATCTTCATCCGGATCATCCCTTTTCCTCTTGGCACGTTGAAGACGTGATGCTGCTCTAGCTAAAGAATATTTAGCAATGTCAATTCTGGCATTCTGAAGAGAATGTGATCCTTCAGTGTAGAAAGGATACTCTAGTTCTTCTTCAGCCATATCCCTTGAAATAGAAGCTGCTGCCTCTTCCTCCTCATGAGCTTTCATCAGCTTCTCAAGCTGACCTTCGGCATCCAGCTTTGCCATAATCATCCGCAACCTGTCTCTCCTCTCCATCTCCCTCTCACCGAAGAGAGTTATAGGCTCGCCAAGGCGGCGAAGACGAGCTCGCACAGCCATGTCATTTGTGGGAACAGCAAGGGCAGCAGCACGCCTCTTAAGCATGAGTTCTTGCCTTGCCTTTTCTTGGCGCTCTCTTACTTGTCTACTCTCTTCTGATATCTCATACTCCCCTGCACCCTTGTTAATTCCAGTGCCCAATTCATTGTGATCTGAATCAGAGTCACTGGGCCCAACCTCACTGTTTTGCAGCATGGGTGGCCGGACCGGAGGAATTGGAGCTAAAGGGGGTACAATAGAAGGGGGAATAACTGATCGAGGCGGGGTGGTTGATGTACTATTTTCCTTCTCCTCTTCCATGATATCTATACAGCCAAAAGATATATATAAAAATTGAAATACTTGACTGTATAAAATTAAATTGCAGTACCTTCAATAATCATCATTACCAGCACCATAATGTACCAAAACTCTTTCTGCACCCAATTCTAATAATCTAAGTTATAACTAGCTACCAGGATAAAGTACAAGTGATTACCATATCTAGAACGAAAACCTATTTCCCAAACCAGATTGAATTAAACATTAAAATAAAATAAAAAGAAGGCACAAAACATGGAATCGTGGATATATTGCAATTTAAAAATATAAAAGATAAGAAATAACAAACATGATGCATTAAAACATAAATGAAATGAACAAAACTATCATAAAACTATCAAAACTAGAGTAATTACCTATTTACCTCGTTTAACCCAATGACTCTTAAAACTACGATACTGAAAAAAAAAATAGAAAAGTAAATAGAATTAAATTCTAAAAAGATAAAGGAAGCTCCAGGGAGAGAAAAGGGTGGTGTACTTGTACCTGATATGGAGGGACGGCCGGCGACGACGGCGCCGGTGACGATGACTGATAACAGTAATACCTTTGGTTATAGCCCACAATTATGTGAATCACACAATAAGAAGCAACTTCATAATTACCAAAAAACATTCCAAAAAATTAGGCGCAATATTTGGGATTTTTTTTTATTTAAATAAAATAAATAACAAAATTACAAAAATAGGCACGGTAGGGGTTAATTATCATTTTGCGTACTCCTCCCATATCTCGGGCGTGCAGAACCCGAGATAGTATCTCGGGCATACAGAGCCCGAGATAAGATACAAAAATAAAATCCAAGAACCCGAGATACACTGATTGCAAAATTTAATAATTAAGTCATTAAATGTGTGGTTATAAGGAAATAAATAATAATAAGTGTTGTCTCTAAGAGAGTACATGTTTAAAGAATAATGTGATTTTGGATACTTTTATTTTTTTTAATTGCTTTTAATTTTTTTTTAATACTTTCTTTACGAATTAATGGGTTGAATTTTATGAAAGAAAAAAAAAACTCATAAACCTTTTAAATCTTTTATACTAACATTAGCATTAATGTACTCATAAAAAACTCTTATTCTAGAAACTAAATTAATAATAATAATAATAATAATAATAATAATAATAATAATAATAATAATAATAATAATAATAATATATGGTATATCTAAAAAAATAATGCATATTATGATCCCCTAATAGTGACTTCTATTTTGAATATTAGGTGATAAATATATAATAAATAAATAAAATGATAATAGTCAAACCAAATGAAAATAATAATAAATATGGACATACTTAAAAAAATGTGTTATTCTGTACTCCCAGTCATTATGTACTTTTAGCCATTACATTTAAACCAGACTAAAATATTTTAAAAGTGACATTAATTAACATTAATATATATCTCAGGCTCTGCAAGCCCGAGATAAGTATTTAGTGTATCTCGGGCTCTACAAACCCGAGATAAGTAAAGCGCACATAAAAATGTAAATTGCGATAAACGTGCCTATATTGGAAATTTCAATATTTTATTTATTTATTTATGAAAAAAATCCCTACTTCTTCTCAAATCATTTTTAGGATAATTGAGCAACATTTTATTAATTGAGGAGTTTTAATATGTAAAAAAATCACCATTAATTTAACTGATTTTAAAGAAGTAATTTCATAATATATAATATCAAATTTTTTATTTAAAAAATAAAGTAACAATTTTAGCACAAGACAAATTAAAAAAATATATATCTATGAAAAAAATTATACAAATAAAAAAATAATTAACTAATATTAGAATTTAAAATTAAAATAAATAAAATATTTTTTTAAAAAAGGGACTAATATTCACGTTGCCGTTACCTATATTTAGCAGAAAGAGATTGTGTCAGATTCGTGTCTAATAGCGAACGTGAAACTTGTGAGTTGTTTAGTGCTGTCGTGTCCGTAGAAACGGAATCTCTCCACCTTATCACTGTGACGTCACCACCAATCTCCTAGCTGGCGTAAGTGCCTATTTCCGACGAGTCACAAGTCACAACCCAATCCGGTACCTTCTTTTTAAAGGCTAAGTGGTGGTTGTGATAAATAATATAAGATACCATATTATTTGGTATTTTTTAGCATATATATAATATATCTAAGGTAATACGAAACTTAATATTGTAAATATTGTTAATAAAATAATTTTATAAAAAAGTAAACAATGAATGAAAACTATTGTATTCATAAACTTTATTAGAAAAAAATGCATAACAGAAAATCATACGATCCCATACGTAAGATATATAACAAAAGAATAATTGATTAAAACTGAAGTGATAACGTATTATTTAATCAATATGTAGTCAAAAGTATATCATTTTATTCAAACCGGTGGCTTGAGCTGCTATGATAATAATTGGTGAGAGAAAAGAAGCTAATTTGGATCATTAGTTGGGCTAATTTTAAAGAGATCAGAGGAGTGCATACTTTTAGTCTTCAATTGAGTAAGTGAGATGGGAAAATTAATATTTATGTTAGATTACAACTGTGTTTGGTAAATTAAATAAAAAATATTTTTTATTAATAAATACATATAATAACAATTATATTTGATAAAACAGTAAAACATCTTTTAATTTTTTTAAAATAAAATTATAATAAAAATCAATATAAATAGAAAGTAACTACTATCGCCTTAAGGATCATTGTTAAGAATATACTAATAGAAACTCTTTATATTTTAGATATATTCAATACATTAAAAATTGTAAGATAATTTATCTATTCAATAATTTTTAAACAGTGCAAGTATAAACACAAAATGAAGTTTTACCAAATATATAATAAAATCACTTATTCCTATTTAAATTAAAAAAAGACAAAAAAAAAATATGTATCTATCAATACCAAATACCAAATACAGTATACATGAGAATGAGATTTTTTTTTCCTGAATTTGGTTGTTGGGGTTTTATTTTTTAGTACATTTATTTTTTTATTTGCTATATATCATATGAGTCACTGATGAAGCATCTATGTAGAATATGACGAAGACATTCTATGTGTGAAGTGTCAAGTGTGAAAAACCTTGATGCTCTAATTTGTACTTTTTTGGCATGTCTCCATCTCTAAACAAATTATAATTTAAGCAAAGCGTGGCCACGCAGGCTAAATAATTTATTTAGCAATTTTGTATACATATTTTATTGATATTTTATGTATAAATTTATTATTAGAATTTTGACTCTGTTGTTATTTGTTAACTTTTTTTAATAAAATGGTCATGATTTATTTGTGAGTTTTATACTCAAAGATATTTAACTTTAATTTATATCTAAGTTTCAATTCAAAGTAAAATTATTTGATTTTAAAAAATCTACAAAAGATGAAGAGATAAACACCACAAATTATTAACTTTGAGAATATATAGACCAAATAAATTAATTATTTATCAGTTCTAAATAATCTCATATCAAAGTAAAATAATAGATTTCATTTCAAATTAAAAAATATTTTAGTAGACTATTTTAAACATATATTTTTTTCTTTTTTTCTCTTCTTTTTTTTTTTTTCCAATTTCACTATCTTTTTAAATGAACTTATTGGCTCCCTAATAATTCCATAACGTTGATTCCGTAACATTTCTCATGCTATAAATCATTTTAGCTCTATTTGAAAAATATTCAAGGGACCACTTGTATTTTGTTTTTTTTTCCCAAAATAAAATGTGCCACTTGTGATTTCGGTCATTTGGGCCTTGAGAATTTTTTTTAATTTTTTGCATATACCGCTGAGGCGCTGACAGTAACTAAGGAATTTATCATTATAGACGATTTTGGACTAATGTGAAAAGAAATCAATGTTCATAACAAAAAAAAAAAAATCAATGTTTTTTTTTTTAGTTAACTCCCTCGGGAGAAAAAGCAGATTACAAAACAAAGAAATCAAAGATTACAATAGTTCACAAATCAAGATTAATTATAGACAAATACGAAGAAAAATCAAAACCAAAGTAGGGATGTAATCTCTACATTAATTTACCAGAGTTCCTACTATTGGGTATGTTGAACCCACCTCTTGTGACCCTTCTTTGCCCCCATTTTCTTTTCCACTGCAGCCCCAGCCACATCACACTTCATTTTCTTTAAATCAAGCTTTCCACCTTTGAATATTATCGCATTCTTCTGATTCCAAATTTTCCAAATAATTGAGAGGAAAACTATCATGCACAAGGCATTTTGTTCCATCCTAACTTGCACTCCCATCCAAAATTCAAAGCATCCCTTCATTTATCCCAGCCATGACCAACTAACCCCCCAATGGTTTAAAGCTTCGTCCCAAATGGCTAAAGAAGCCTTGCACCAAAAAATAGGTGGTATACCGATTCCATTCAGCATCACATAGTACACAGTTAGCATCCACATCCCTAATTATTCCTATTTCAAATAATCTGTCATTCGTATTCATCTTTTGCAGGATCACAAATCAAACTAATAATTCCACCCTAGGAGGAACTAACCCCTTCCACAAGTTCCTGGCAAACGCATACATATTCGGCTCCACCTCTCTATTGTTGTTCTTATACAAGACACTAACAAAGGACTTAACAGAAAATGTACCTTTGTTATCGTGCTTCCATATTAGAGTGTCCACCTGGTCCATCCTCATTCCAACTCCAATCAGAACTCTGTATAGTTGTTGCAGTTCATCCTCCTCCCATTGGTGTAGTGGCCATCTCCACACAAATGTCCAACGCCAAGAAAGTCCATCCCACGTCCCACAATCTGCAATGCAACAATTCTTATCCAGAGTTGCTCGGTATAAATTAGGAAATTTATCTCTCAGTCTACCCTCTTTCATCCACAGATGTTCCCAGAACTTTGTCTTCGTGCCGTCTCCAACCTGGATTTATAATCCATTAATGAACAATTTGGACATCTCCTCTTCTGCACATCTCAGCCCAGTTATTTCAGCCCAAGCACCTCCCCGGAGTCTTCTTTGCTGCTCTTCCAAATTCTTTCTCCCATCAAAATCATTACACGAGCAAACAATTATCTTTCACAACGGGCACTCCTCTATATTAAATCTTCACCACTATTTATATATATATATATATATATATATATATATATATATATATATATATATA
>JASCZI010272102.1:8809-35744 GCA_036250425.1 Stylosanthes scabra
AGCTGCAGATGCTGTTCAGGTACTTTTTAATTTGCTATTTACTTACAAAGAATTTTTATGAAAAAAAAAATACAGAAAAAATAAGGGATCAAATTCTCTAAAGATGTTAATCCCTTTATAGAAGAAAGTAATAATCTTTTTTAAGAACATGGTGTGATTAATTTGTGCTTTTATTTTCTATTTCAATTTTTAATATTTTTTAAAAATTTTTGCAAAGAAAAAATAAACAACGAAAGTAATAATTTTTGTTGTTTTATTGCTTTCATCCATTTTCTTTTCAAAAATTCCCTATCTGTCCTTGTTTTAGAGGTCCAACGCAGACCTTACACTCATGATTTCATGAAATGAAATCCTACCTTTGATAATTTTTTTTTCTGTATTTTCTTCTTTTGTCACAAAATTTTTAAAACAAAATAATCAAAGTAAAAATAAAAAGAAAACCAAACACAACGGAAAATTGTGTTTCCTATATGAAATACAAATATATAGATAAAATATAAAACGGTAAATTATAGTTTTTGTTTTTAATATTTATCAGAAGTTAAAGATAATAGACGACAAAAATTATACTTTGTCCAAGAAAAAAAATTATGCTCGTTTTGTCTCAATATTTTTTTGGAAAAAAAGGGAAATACACAAAATTTGTATTTTGAAGTACACTACTTATATTATTATCTCTCATTTTGAACGCATTTTTATATTCATCTATCTCTATCTTTATATCCTATTTTAATTATTAAATATAGCTTAAGTAATAATCAATAATCATGCTATAAAAAAATTTGTCCCCTTTCTTTAGTAGAGTTCTTGGATTCGAGCTGTTTCTTCAATATATCTTTGGTAAAAAAATGAAAATAAAAAATAATCAATAATCATGCTATAACACTATTTATATTTTATATCATATTTTCTGGATATAATAAAAAAAAGGAGAATAATTTTCAATTAAGAAAAAAAAAAGTATTCTAAGCTGATAGAAATTTAAGAAACTACTATCAACAAGCTTAACTAGCTTGGTACATACATGCGTGACAATTTTTAATAATGTATTGCTACTTGAAAAATTTCTAACGATTTAGGGTGCGTTTGATTTTCGTTTTATTTTTGTTTTCATTTTCAATATTTTCTGTTTTTTGGATTTTGTTAAAGAAAAATAAAAATAATGAAAATAATAAAATTTTATTTTCTTTTTGTTTTTCACAAAATCCAAAAAATAAAAAATATTAAAAGAAAATAAAAACACAAACTAAATACACCCTTAGTATTTTAAGAACTTTTTTTTTATTTCTACAGCGCATAGAAATTAATTTATCAAACATTTGACTTGTCCTTTGATGAGATTAGATGTATTATTGTTATTTTTGCAGGCACTTCCACTTGTTAGCACATTTTGGGGTATCATTTTGTTTGGGGAATATCGCAAATCTTCAAGAAGAACATATATACTGCTTTGTAGCATGCTGTTTATGTTTATTGTTGCTGTAATTGTACTCATGGCATCAGCTGGCCATCGGAAATGATCATTAGAGAGGGACAAATTATTAACTTCGAACATTGAACATGCATTCAAGTTATTATTAAATATTTTAAATACTAGGGTGATATAGTGTGTATTTCAATAATAATATTACACAACAGTCCATCATTTATTATTGTTATTTAAAATAAACTATATGTCAACTATTTAATATTTGTTATGAAACAAAAAATTTAATAATATTACACGAATTGGAGATAGGACTGCACACAGATCAAATCGGATATGGTCATTTTCTCGATCCGATCCGCACAGTTTTTATCGAATCGGATACAATATCCACTGTTTTGACCTTCATATCTGATTCGATCTGAGTGCGGATATATCCGCGGATTGCGAATATATCCGTAAATATGAGTCAACTTAAAAAGAGAACCTGCTGCCGGAAAAAAAAGTTCAAAAGGCCTATTCCACCTTATTTTATCAATATTCCAAATTCACCTAACATTTTTATCTTGTTTTTTCAATACTCAGCAAATTAAAATTAAACAACATAACATAATATCATCCTTAATATCATCCTTAGCAACACTGTGTTTGTGGAGTAGGAAAACTCCCCATCTGAGAGCCACTTTGTGGAGTTGATCCAGCCATTTCAAACTTCAAAAATCTCAACCCTACATTAAGAAACCACAAGTCATAACACAAGAACAATAAGAGAAACTAGAATATTAAATCAAAAGCTTAAAATCATAAATGTAATTAGATTAAAACCAGAATATACAATCAGAATATAAACTCTACTTATAATTAGAATATACAGGGAAAATTAACTTAAATCTAAAGCTCTACTGAAGATATAGCCAAATGGGGAGGTTTAGGAAATGGAAATATCATTTTTGTTCAGTTTGTGCCATTTAGGATTCTGTGAAGGTGATTAAATAGTAAATTAAAAGCTTTTATATTAGCAAGTGTACTTACGGCATGACAATAAGATTGATATTTTCGAATGCGATATGGAATCAGTATTTCTAGATGACTTATATAAACTCTACTTATTGATCAAAGTTATGATTCTACAAAATTTTCAGTCAGAATATACAATCAGAATATGCAATCATAATATACAATCACAAAATTTTCATGACACAAAATATAATATAAATCAGAATATACAATTAGAATATGAAGAGATTTATGTAAATGATGAAAATTTTCAGTCAAATAACTCTTGAGACAACTATTTATGAATGAAATTTTTCCAAAATATTAAAGACTCAAAAACACCGAAATCAAACAAGAATTGAAATTCACAGATCACTTACAGTTGATATGAATTTACAATACAAATTCGATCTAACATACCCAGCCAACAAATCAAGCATGAATGGCCAAACCAAATTCAGATTTCGAAAATAATTAAAAGAAGAGATGAACTATAAAGAGAAAAAAGGGAAAAAGGATGAAGAACAAAGGCTTACTTAAGAACAACTAGAACATAAAAAGCTTAAAAAAATTTAAATGATTAATGATAAAAAAAAATGAAGAACAAAGGCTTACTTACAAGAATAGGAAGGCTGGTCAGCGAGAAGAACGGCGAGCCAAAACCCTTTCTTTGAAGAACGAAAAACGACGAGACTGAAACCTTAGCCTAGACGATCGGCGAGAAGAACGACGAGACTCCAACCCTAGCCTCCATGAAAAACGAGTAGAGATGAACCGGCGACGAGGAGGCGACGAGGCAGAGACCGGGGACGAGGAAGCGACGAGGCAGAGATGAAGCGACGACGAGGAGAGCACGAGTTGGTGACGAGACTTGAAGATCCGCTGAGGACGAATCGACGACTCGAAGAAAGAAGACGAGAAGAGAACATTGAACTTTGAAGATCCTTGAGGGCTTGAAGGTGGTGGCACCAACGGAGATACAGCGGTGGCAAGCATATCGGCGATGGTGTGTATGGAGTGGGTGTGGGTGGGCTGTGAGAGGTGGAGGCAAGAGGTGGAGGCAGAGGGACGAGGATGTGTGTGAGTTAGGAGAAATTATTAGTTACACCAAAAGCAAGACACACTTCTTATTCTCTCCAATTAAATTGCGCTATGTGGATAGACCAGCATTTAATTGATTTAAAATTTAAAATTAATAATAATAAAAATCACAATATTAATTACTGCATTAATTATATTAGTGTGTTTTCTTTTTCCAATATTTTCTTTCTTTTCAACTCTTCATTTCTTTTTTACACTCTTAAAATTTTATTGTTTCTTATAAGAATAAAAAATAGAAAAAACACATAAGTCTTATGTTTTTTTTCATCAACAATTTTTTCTATTTCTCTTTATAATTGTTTTTTTTTTCTAATTGTACTTTCATTGTTTAGTGTTTTTCCTTACGAACAAAGAGCATGAGGAAAAATTGAAATAGAAAAAATACATAAAATATCATATTTTTCATCCACAAATTTATGTATTGTTTTTTTAAAAAAATATTTTTTATTAGAAATAAATGTGTACAATATTACTACTATAATTTTACAAAATTTTATTTTGTTGCATATAAAAGGTACGTATGATTAATCCATAGTGAAAAATGAAATGAAAAAAATTACATACACAAATTATTTTAGTATCCAAGTTCATCCAAATTTTTTTATTTTTGTATTGGGTTCAATTTTTCTGTGTTATTCGTAACTATTTTTTTTAAAATCGTACTTAATTTTACGCCATGTATAAATATTTTTTGTGTGGTGTTTTAATAATTTTGTGTTATATTTATATTTTTTAATTTAGATAAACTTTAATAAGTAAAAGACTTGAACATATAGTGCTACTGAAAAGAGATAATCATCTAATGAAATTCATATATTTAAATAATTTTTTAAGTAGTTGATTTAAAGTTAGTTTCTTGTTAACACCACAATATATAATTAAATACAGATATTTTTCTTTTATATTTAACATGTATAAAAATTAAATTTAAAATGAAAACACATTTTTTTAAATAAAAAAGAAAAAATAATAAAGATAACTTGTACTTTTCTACTTGTTCCTGATTATTGATGAAAAATAAAAAAAAATGTATAAAGAGAATTTAAAAATTTATATTTTAATAGTTTAGTTCTTGTTTTTAATTATTTTGAAAATAAATAAGTAATTTAAAAATAATTAAAAACAATAACTAAATTATTGAAATATAAAATATAACATTTTATTAAATTTTCAAATAAACATAAAAAAAATTTTGATAAATTGTGTTGCTAAGAACTTAAAATTAAATTAATTTATTTTTATGAACAAGATAACATAATTAGAAGTTAAATAAAAAATTAAAGAAAGAGAAGTAGGAAAAAGAGAATAAGGGTTGGAGAGAAAAGATACTATAATTAATACATGTAATTAATACTCTATTTTTATTACTATTAATTTTAAATTTTAAATTAATTAAATGCAGTCCACTTGACATGATTCAAGTGAAGAGAGCAAGAAAGCTGAGTTGCTTCCGGAGCAACTAATGATTTCTCGTGAGTTAGGATAGGGCTTCACTCCTCGTGCTTCTAGTGTGTGTGAGAGAGTGCGTGCTTGAGTGTAGTGTTGGCTGGGTGGCTATTAGAATTTGTGAGTGTGCAGAATTATTATAAGTAACATATATATATTTTTTATTTTTTTTATATTATATGCGGATATGCGGATCTGCGGATCGGATACGCGGATGTCGTTCTCAAATCCGCTATCCGATCCCCCAACTCTTCGGATCGGATCGTATGCGATCCGCACCTCTTTAGATCGGATCAGATCCGCACAATTCGGATCGGATTTGTGGATTTTACCGCGGGTCTGTGGATCTGATCCGATCCATGTGCAGCCCTAGTTGGAGAGAATTAAAATATTTATTAAATTAGAGAATTTATGTATAAAACAAAAAGAATGATTTATTTTAAATGAAAAATGGGGTTGAAGAGCCAAGGGAACTGGAAATTAGTAAATTAAAAAGGAATTAATCTGGAAAGAGCAGTACCAACATGAGTTGGAGTATTAGCTGTGTTATCTAATAGTTACATAGTTATTAATAGTTTAGGCTGTCTTTGGTGAAAGGACTGAGACTAGGAGATTGAGACTAAATTCGATTTGTGTATTATGTTTGATTTAAAATGTACTGAACTGATAAATGTGAAGACTAAAATGTACAAAATGACTAAAATATCCTAACTCAAAAAACTCAAGCCCCATTCACCAAATAAAACGTCCAGTAATCTTTCCCTTTTTTCAATCTCCATGACTCCTTCAACTATGACCTCATATAAAAATTAGGAATAGTGCTACGAAACCAACGCTAGGGAGCCAATAATTAAGTTATCATCCAAAATTTATATGAGTTATCATCTGTAACTCATATATCCAAAATTAAGTTATTATCCAAAATTTATATGAGTTATCATCTGTAACTATGTGTTGGCTCCCTGTTGATCATAATGTATTGGTTCCCTAGTCGTTTTAAAAAATTAATTAAACAAGTAGAAATACTTCTAGAGAAAATGAGACCACAAGCTTATCAACCTAAGACTCCCACCCCACGCAGCAACTTCCGTAGCAACACATATAATAATCTAAATTATACAAAGAGAACTATATATTAGAATCACATAATCAACACAACATACCAATTTACCAAGTTTTATACAAGCATAACGTATCATTGGAACATCAATCCAAACATGAAATATTAAACCTAATATTTAAAGGGTCACTACGAACCCATAACCAAACAACTAGCTATTTCATAGATTTAGAAACGGAACACCCAATTGTAGTGCTATCCTCACATAAAATCCACTACAAAGATGCAACACAAGGTGAAGGGTAAACCCCTTGTTCTGAATTTTTCTATCACATTATGGAGGAGGTGGTGGTGGCAGTGGTGAATCTAGTGGTTGCTGGTTGAGAAAAAATGTGGTGGTGGTGGATAAGAAGTGGAAGAATGGTGGTGGTGTTTGGTGGAGAAGAAGAAAAAGAAGAAAAGTGGCAGAAAAGAGAAAAAGATAGTGTTAAATGAGGTATTTTGGGTAAAAATATTATTAAAGTTTTAGTGTTAGTCTCCAGTCTCCCAATTCCCACTATCTGGAGGTACTGAAAATATTGAAATTTTTTAGATTGAGACTGAAATTTTAGTTCCAGTCTCTAACCAACAAACAGGATACTGAATCCCAGTCTCCCAGTCTCAATTTCAGTCCCTCAAAACAAACGCACCCTTAGAGTCTGGTATAATTTGGTTGAAGTAATTAGATGAGCTTTCTTGCAATAGTTCTACTTTCTTATAGTATTACTTTTGTAAAATAAATATCTTTCTTCTTTTTCCTAATTAATTTACGAAAGTATTATTTAGTATAAATACTTTCTTTTCTATTTAGAATTTTACACTGCAACTTTCTACTTCTTCTCTGATTACTGTGGTCTATTGCTATAGTATGCTTTGTGTTAGGTATTTGATCTTTAGATTTAATATGATATCAAGAACCTGAAATTTTCTAGACCACCTCTTTTCTTCTTTTCTTTCCTTTTTCTCCTTTTCTGCAAGATTGAAAATAGCATATTCATATTCAATTGAACAATCAAGAAATTCACACCTTTAAATGATAAGCTACTCGAGGGCAATTGCATTACATGGAAGCGTTTAGCAATTCTCACGGTGGAAAGCTTGGTTATGGAAGATCATCTAGACTCCTCCAAGATTTCAACATGTTACACTGAAAATCAAACAAAGAAAATGATTGAGGAAACTGAGGAATACAAGACTTGGCGACAACAAGATCTCACTCTCACTATTTGCCTCGTGGCCTCCATGTCTGAAATCTTCAAGAACAAAGTTGTTCATTACAAACAATTTTATCAATTTTAGGATAAAATTGAGGAATACTTTACAGCAGCCACATCGACTAGGGAATTCTTTACTAGCAACAGGTTATGAGATTAGAGAGCATGAACACTTTCATACCATTACTGATGGTCTTTTTGAGGACTACACCATGTATATTCATAGAATTATCACAAAAATAGAAACAATTTGAGTTCCTGACACTAAAGTATATCTTCTTGCTTTTGAAGATATAATAGATAGATTCAAGAACCCTAATTCCTCAATCTCAGTGGCACATTTAGCTCCATCCTTTACATACAATAGATGCATGTCACGAGGAAGAGGAAATCGCAACAATAATAACAGAGGAGGTGGTAGATTCAACCATAATAACCCAAGACCACAATGCCAACTTTGTGGAAGAACTGGTCATGTGGTATGAAATTGCGTGCTACCATAGATTTGATCCTCAATTTCAACCAAATTCTGGAGGCATAAATTCAAAACTCTTCTTTTCACTACATTTCACCAGCCAAGAGCATATATCTTATCACCTTCTTCTGCCAATAAAGCTTTTTGGAAGGAGCAAATCATCATGTGACCTCTGATTCTAAAAATTTACTAACCTCAGCCTCTACAATCAATGATTCAGACTAGTTGTATGTAAGTAATGGGTTAGGTAGTTCCATTTATACTTCTCGTAATTCAATTCTGTTATTTGATCATAATATAACATATATATTGAATGATTTATTGAATATTCCTCACATAACATAAAATTTTTTAACTATTTCTAAATTTGTTGATGATAATCATGTTTACTTTGAATTTTGTCCTGAATCTTGCCTAATCCATAATTAGGATACCAAAGATATTTCTCCTTTAAGGGAAAATTAAGAATGACATCTATGCTTTTGATTATCTAAAGATTCTTAGGCTTATTAAAAATATTTCTAATTCTGCTTGTAATTCTACTGATGTTAACAAATGCATAAACTACATTTCTTTATTACTTATACTGCTTACACTACTCCTTTAGAATTTGTTTTTGTTGGCACCTGTAAATTCTCGAAATGATTATAAATACTATATTGTTTTTGTTAATGCTTTTTTCAAATTCACTTGTATCTATCTTCCAACAAACAAATCACAAGTTTTAAATAAAGAATCTACAAACTGACAAGGGTCTTGAATTTTTAATCTAAACAACTTAATGATTTTCTTAAAAAAAAGTCATATTGCAAAGATAATTTTAGTTTGACCCATGTTGTCTGATATTAAAAATATCATACACAATCTCCTAAGGTATGATAAAGAACTCCAATAGCTTGTTTTAATAATTGAATCGACAAATTTACGGTTATCTTGTAACAAATTGAGGAAATGACATGCATTTTTAAAAGTTAGATACACAACACATTAGTCAATAATAAATCTTTAATAAAAAAAATTAAATAAAGGCTTTTGAATCGATCATTTAAAAGACATGACACTAAATTCTAAAATTTATAAATAATTCTATAGATGTTATTTTTAAATTTTTTTTTGTTATTTTAAATATTTTCTACTTTCAAAATTTTATAAAAAATATTAAAATAATAAAAAATAAATTCTACTCTCGATATTTTTAGTAACAATAATGCTACGAAACTATCATTAGGAATTTATTTGGAAGACAATATTTAAGTTATTACAAAATTAAAAAAAATTACTATCCAAAATTAAAAACGTTATTATCCAAATAAAATAAAGTGATCACTCGCTGTACATACGACTATCATTTATAAGGATCGACACTCATTTACTATTGCATTGGCTTCCATATGTCAATGGCTAATCTTTCGCGGACACTACTTGCTTAATCGCACTAGTAAGCTATTCGACCAACCCAATTTGGTTTAAGCAATGAAACTTTATCCTGGGCTCGTTGCGGTGACCCTCAGCCTTTTCTCGTCATTGTGGTTTCGCGCCGCCGTGGCCTCTCTCTCGTCAGTGGTCCTCTCGGCGTTGTCTCCTTTCCGTCACGGCAAGCACCGCCATCCCAACCACCGCGACATCTCTCTCCTCTTCACTTTTTTCCCCAGCGCCGTCGTGGTCAGCGCCTCTTCTCTGGCGGTGCATTGCTCCCTGTCTCTACTCTCTGTCTCTCATGTATCAATCATAAAATCGCAGGAGTGATGACATAAGAAGGATCAACAGCACACAGCAGCGTGAATTTCATTCACAATTTACAACATATATGAAAAACACAGAAAGATAATGAGTCTGAACCTCACAGTGATACCTTGTAGCTCCTTCACCACCTCCCTTCTTCACCCTTCTTCTCTTTCCAAACCCTCTTTTTTCATTCACCCCTCCAATATCCCAACAACCTCACTCTCCCTCTCCGCTTCTTCTTCTTCTTCCTCCGATGCCCCACTCTCTGCACCAACGCCCATTTTCCTCCCTTATCTCCAACAACAAGAGCAAGATTTTGATGCTATAGAAGCAATACATGACGAAGAAGAGGAGGAGTTGGAGTTGGAGGAGGAAGAGGAGGAACCCAATGACCCAATCTACAAATTCTTCAAGGAAAGATCTTTGGTTCCTTCCCAAGACCCTTTAGCTCAAGGCAAATTGACCCTCCAGAAGAACCGTCGAATTTCTTGGCACCTTGCTCCGGATACCGCCCTTGACTCTGATGATAAACAAGAAGAAGAAGAAGAAGAAATTGAGATGGGTTTGGAGCTAGTTCCCTTTTGTGTTGAGGAAGAAGGAGAAGACAACAGAATGGGATGGCAGAAGGAACTCCCACAGGGCATTGTTGGAGAAATTGTTCATCTGGCAAGGAACCTCCCTGAGAATTTGACACTTGAGGAGGCTTTGGATAACGGTTTTGAAGGGAGGGCCAGCGAGGAAGATTGCTGGGAGGTTCTTCATGTTCTTGCGGAGGAGAAGCTTCTGCTGTGTTGCTTGTACTTCTTTCAGTGGATGAGGTCTCAGGAGCCTTCGCTTGTTAAGCCGCGCTCATGTACCGTGTTGTTCCCGGCGCTGGGGCGAGCCGGGATGGGTGATAAGTTGATGGTTTTGTTCAGGAACTTGCCATCCACAAAGGAGTTCAAAGATGTTCATGTTTATAATGCTGCAATTTCAGGCCTTCTGGATGGTGGCAGGTGCATAATTCTTGACCTTTTTCTTAATGTAATTTGTTTGTTAGTCATAGGAAGATTATTATGTGATCAAATAGTTGTTGTTCTTGCTTAGATTGAAAATTAGACAGTTATTTTGCTAAATATGAATAGCTAGATGCATATGTGACATGACACGGCAATATGGTGCCCTTTTTTTTAGTCCGTGTAGCCATCTCCACCTACTGGGATAATGTTTTGTTGTCATTTTACCATTTGAAGGATGATGATTCAATGTTGTTAGTATGTATTTACTTCTTACATTGGAAATGACATAATGCGGCATCTTTGAGCTGCAATTCTGGTTATTGGTGATTTACAAGAGCATTTTTTCTGTACTGGTGCTAGTCACATCAGTTCTTTTATGATGTTTCAACTGCTATCCACATTTTTTTTGCAAGTGTTCTGAGGTGGGTTCCTCTTTTGTTTCGATTGTTCTATTTTCTTAAAGCTGTGTTGGAGAACCGTTGAAACTTGCTTTTGTTAATCTTCAAATTTTGAAGCTGAAGTATATCTTTCTCTTTTGGAAGGAAAATTAAGTTTTTTTTTTTTTTTCCGGAGTTGTTTCTATATTTTAATACCCACCTAGTGGGACAAGGCTTTGTTATTGTTGTTGTTGTTGTTGTTTCTATATTTTAATAAGGGTTCCTGAAATTGCTCGAAATATAATTTATGAAACTTTTAATTGTTGTTTGATTATTACCTTGTCGATGATTCAGCAAGATGTTGGTTATTACAGTGAGGGCGAAGTATCCTAATTCCAATCCCAATTTCCACTATAGCACATTGAAGTCCTTTTGCCTGTAGGGATTGTTCTGTTGTTGCCTCTTTGGTTTATTCAATTAGTTTGTTATGAAGAAGCCTATAAACAATGATGAACTTTATCGAACTTTATGAGCTTACTGTACAAGAACCTTGATAATCTGACTTACTCCTGACCTTTTTGTTTTAGGTATGAAGATGCTTGGAAGGTGTACGAGGTAATGGAAAATGAAAATATTCGACCAGATCATGTTACCTGCTCTATTATGATTATCGTTTTGAGAAAACTTGGCCACAGTGCGAAAGATGCATGGCAGTTTTTCGAGAAAATGAACAGAAAAGGGGTGCGATGGTCTGAAGAAGTTTTAGGTGCATTAATAAAGTCATTTTGTGATGAGAGTCTAGTGAATGAAGCTCTCATCATCCAAGTCGAAATGGAGAAGAAAGGTATCTCTCCAAATGCCATTGTGTATAACACTCTGATGGATGCATATTGTAAATCCAATCATGTAGAAGAAGCTGAAGGTCTATTTGTTGAGATGAAATCTAAAGGGATTAAGCCGACTGAGGCTACCTTCAACATTCTAATGCATGCATACAGCCAAAGAATGCAGCCAAAGATTGTGGAAAAGTTTCTGGAAGAAATGCAGGATGTTGGCTTGAAGCCAAATGTCAAATCATATACATGTCTAATTAGTGCATACGGGAAGCAGAAAAAGATGAGTGACATGGCCGCCGATGCATTCTGGAGGATGAAGAAAGCTGGCATACAACCCACGTCGCATTCCTATACAGCTCTGATACACGCGTATTCGATTAGTGGCTGGCATGAGAAAGCTTATGCGGCATTTGAAAGCATGCAGAGGGAAGGAATCAAACCTTCCATAGAAACCTACACTGCTTTACTAGATGCATTTAGGCGTGCTGGTGACACCGAAACTTTGATGAAAATATGGAAGTTGATGATGCTCGACAAAATTGAAGGAACACGGGTTACATTCAACATTCTTGTTGATGGTTTCGCTAAACAAGGTCGGTACATGGAAGCAAGAGATGTCATATCCGAATTCGGGAAAATTGGATTACACCCGACAGTGATGACATACAATATGCTGATGAATGCGTATGCCAGAGGAGGACGACACTCAAAGCTGCCACAGTTGTTGAAAGAGATGGCAAAACTCAACCTAAAACCAGATTCCGTCACCTATTCAACTATGATATATGCCTATGTTCGTGTTCGAGATTTTAAGCGCGCATTCTTTTACCACAAGCAGATGATCAAGAGCGGGCAGGTACCGGACTTCGATTCATACCAGAAGCTTCGGTCGATTCTCGATGTAAAAGCTGCAAAGAAGAACAGGAAGGATAGGAGTGCCTTGGTTGGTATAATTAATAGTAAGTTGGGCATTACAAAAGTAAAAAGACAGAAAGATGAGTTTTGGAAGCACAGGAAGAGACATGTAAGAAATCATAGTGCTGATGTAAGTGACCAGTCAGTGTAAGTTCAATTTTGAGTTTTGACCCTTTTATTTCTCAGAAGGGATGATAATGACGCTTCTTGAATTCAATTTTAGTCTGTACATGTTCTATTATTATATCTATTATTATATCATAAAACGTGGCCACATTTCCTTCTACATGCATGTCGTCTTCAAGGTTCGAATTTGGGATTAGACACTTAAGCAACTCAAGCCACTCATCATTTGTGTTAGGGGATGTGGTTTGAACCTTTTAAACTGTATTTATGTTTAAAAATCTTTAAAATCTGGAGTTTCATAATATGAGAGTAGACACCAAAAAAAATTATGAGAGTGAGAATCTGAGATTACTATTATCACCTAAAAAGAGTTTCATTTTCGTCCTCAAGATACCAAAGAAATTATACCGAATTACGACAAATAATCTCATGACTAAATCGAACATATTAAAAAGTCAAAATAAATTGAATTATCTTACCAGATGGAAACATTGTTGGAAATAAGTCTGTAGGTCCAACAAAATACTATAATGAATTATTATTATTATTCATCTTTTATAAAAAGAATTAGCTTTTGAATGAACTTAATTATGACAAGCCCTTTGATTAAATTTGGAGATTCATTGTTATGAGATAAATTATATTAAGTTAAGTGATAGAACAAATCTAGCTGTACATACACATTCATTTATCAATTCATAGGTCTACAGAAAAATTGAATCATAGCAAAAAAAAAAAAAAAATAATAATTATTCTTTTGGGTAGATACATGAATGTGTGTATATATAGCATTACTGATAAATCTTTCATAATTTAATTAAATCTGTTCATCAGATAAGGATTAATAAAGCTCATTTATTTAATTATTTATAGATACTACAAAGCTCATTTATTAAATTATTTATAGATACTACATATAGAGATATCATAATCTAATTGATTTATTCTAAGAAATTTTAATGGTTATATTTTATTTTTGTTTTATATTTTAGAGTTTTAATGTTCTATTCATACTTTCGTTCTGAAAAATTTTACAATCCTTTAATTAGATCTACAAATTTTTCATTGTTTCTATTGAAGAAACTAAGCTTTAATTATTCAATGTTAAGCTGCTTTTCTGGACAAGCAGCACAAATCCATTAGAGAGGAACTTGATGAAGAAGAGCTAATGCGTCTATGGATCAGTGCTATTCACAGCCAGAAGATTATATTGAGTTTCTCTGTTCCATTGGTTATGAACTTATGATGAGGCATTCAAGAAACCATCCAACCTCAACTATCTATCTATTGCCGTCCCTAATCTTCAAGACAACTTTTCAATAACATGTGTTGTTACTAATGTTGGAGAAGCTAGAAGTATATATAAATCTATAGTGGTATCTCTTGCTGGAGTTAATGTGACTATTGTGTTGTGCCAGACAGGTTAATTTTGGAAGAATTAGACAGAAAATCAAGTTCACAATGAATTGGTCATATAACAATATTTGTAAATAATAACATTAGCTTAGGAGATGTGAGAACATTGCGATAATTATAACAACCAATCTATCTATTAAAATATAATAATGGAAACAAGTGAATGGTTGCTTGACAAGTGGCAACACCAAATTTAAGAAAAATATTGTTTAACCACAATGACAAGTGGCAGTGTCTGGTTAGAGGATAACAAATGAATAAAAAGAACATGTTAAACATACTACACAACATAAAAGGTTGGAAATGTTAAAAGAGAAACAGGCATTCACAAAAAAAAATGCATTTTGAATTTTGAATCTAAACATTTGGGGAGAAAAATTCAGTTGAATTAAAGGAAGAAGAAAAGAAAAGACCAGACTCTCACAAAGAAATGGAGAGGTAGAAAGAAAGAGGAATGGGGTGGGGGATCTGTGAGTGTGTGTGAGAGAAAGAGAGAGGAGGAGAACCTACAGAGCCGCCCACGGGAGAAGAAGAGGAAGACGGGGATGGTAGAGGAAGACGTTGTTGTTGTAGCCGTCGTCATTGAAAAAGCTGATAGAGAAAGACCATGCGTGTCTCTTAGCCCACACCTCCAGTCCTCTCAACCTCTGAAGTCTCAGTGGCTGTTCCTCTGGTTCTCTTTTTCTTATCCCTTCTTCGATCTGAACTTCACATGACAACTTTTTTCTCCCGCAGTGGCGGGTTACAGCAGTATTGGCGATCTGAGAGGTGAGTACCAGCAACTTCTACCTCTGTTCCACTTCTTGGTTCCAGATTTGCATTTTAACTTTGCTTCAATTACTGCTTTGTTGAAAGTGAAGCTTCATTATCTTATGACATGTGACAGATCTCGGTGGGAGGAAAAGAGGATGATCTTCTCGTATTCCTCTTCTCTTCAACAAAGCTACCCTTTGTATTACCCATCTTTTCTTCTCCGTCTTTGTGACCGTCTTGGTCTACTATGTTTCCCCTTAGTTTGGTCTCTGGTCCATTATTATGATGATTTCTCTCATCAAAGACGGAGAGATTGGAAGAAACCCAAACAGATGAAGAAGTAATGACCTTGAATCTTTATCTGAGAAAGTAGAAGTTACTTTAAATACTTTGAAAAGTAGTGCCTTAAGAATCTCAAATTCAATTAAGCAGCTACACTTCTCCTTATTTTCTAGTTGGTTTTATGTTTGACATGGCTAATTATCATATCATGCTTATTTTTTACAGTGGCCTGAAGTTGAATTTCTCATCAAAGAATTAGAAAAGATTGAGGGGATCGATTTTGTTTCAAAAGGCCGTTTCTTCAGAAGACTTGGTTTGGCACCAACTTTTCAGGTATCAACACATTTGAACCTCTCCATGTGGATATGCATTTACTTGTTTGCTTTTAATCTGCTAGAACTTGCTATTTTGTTATTGTTTTGCATTTTGCAATTCGGGTTCTACAAATGGTTGTTGCAACTCTTGGTGAGTTATTGTTTTATAATAATTTTGTAACTAGATTTAAACCCACGTTATTCGCAGAAGGAATATATTTGATTTAATAAATTATAATTCAAAAAAAAAAATTTAAATTTTTTTCAAGTTGAAATAATATTTTAATTGTATTAATTTAACATCTATTATGTCAATATTATATTCTTTTAATATTAAATTCTATTTTACAAAACAAATAAAATTTTTTTTACAAAATATTTTTTATTTTATTCTTAAAGGTACTATTATGAAATGTATTAGTAATTACGTATATAAGAATCTAATGTACCTATAAACTTATACAAAAATCACGTACATGAAAAAGATAAATCTCATGACAAAAGAGAATATCCTTATATTTCAATGACTGTTATTCAATTTCTTATTAAATACCATTACTTTTAATTTGTTTTAGTCATCATTTAACCATCAACATTGAAAAATATTGGTTAAAGTATGATAGTAAACTAAAAATTAAAGGTATTAGGTGTTGATGATTAAAAGTGATGGGTAAAATAAATTAAAAGTCATGGTTATCTAGCATTTCTCTTATATTATTATAAATAATTGCTCACCAGACTTATGTTGTCAGATAGTCACTATTTCCTACATATCACTCGTCATTTCATAGCTTTTCATGTTTATTTTTCAAATCAATTTTATAAAACAACACACCATAATCTAAAACATCTATCTTTTGTAGCTGAGAATTCAAAAGATATAATTATTATAAAAGCTTGATACATATCGTATTAATAATAAATAATTAATCTAAACAACAAGATGAGTGTAGTTAAAAGTTATGAAAGAATTGTTTACCTAAAGTGGAGTTGAAGGAGATTGCAAGTATCCTTATTATAACTTGAAAGAGTAAATTAAAAAAAAATAATAAAAGTAGAGGTCTTCTGAAATTGAGAAATAGACCTGCATCATTGAATAGAAATCGTATATGATTTTATATCTAATTAATTAGATATATAAAGTATTTTTGATGAAAAAGAAAAAAAAGTATGAATGAGATGAAGTCTTTTGGTAGATATATATCAAGACTTGTTAAGATTGATTTATTAGTCAATTCAACTTCGATATTTGCAAGAGAAGAATAAAGATATAGAAACTAATGAATCATATATATATTTAATCAATTTTTGAGGAATCATAATAAAGATGTTGTGAATTTATCATGAGTAAGAGTGAGGTCTCCTTAGATTGAGAAATGAGACCTGCATTATTGAATAAAAATCATATATAATTTTATATATAATTAATTAGATATATAAAGTATCTTTTCATAAAAAAGAAAAAAAAGTATGAATGAGATGAACTCTTTTGGTAGATGTGTATTAAAACTTCCTAAGATTGATCTAGTTAATTCAGCTTCATTATTTGCAAGAGAAGAATAAAGATGCAGAAACTAATGAAATATATATTAAATCAGATTTGGAGGAATGATAATAAAAATATTGTGAACTTACCATAAATAAGAGTGAGGCATTAGCGACGGTATATATAGAGTAATTAAGTGCACACGTTGAGATTGAAGATATGAAAAAGTTGAGATTGAAGACATGAAAATTTAAAGAGGACGTGAAATGAAGATGGGCATTGCGTTAATTATTAATCAAAGAAATGAAAAGGTTGATATAAGTAAAGGAGGTGGAGGAAGCTTATTAGTTTTAGTTTTGTTCTTAAATTTTATTTAAAATCAATATTTGTAACTGTCGATATTTATTTTTATTTATTGTATGAATAGTTGTTATGTGTCATAATTATTTAATTGTATCTGTTTTTTAACAGCATTTACTATGAAGAGATAGGTTTTGTAAGTGATGAGTTAGACGATTTAGTGTGATGTAAATAGTTAGGATTTGTAAGAAAATTGTGCCATTTTATAAATTTTGATGACATGGCAGCAAAATAGAAGACTTGACTTTTGAAAATGCAATAAGAGATTACATTAATCTCTAAATTTATATATTATAAATAAATTGAGAATGTGATTGCTTCTTAGTTTATTTACTTGCAAGTTTATATGGCATCGATCTTCTATAATCAGTACAAGTTGCTGGCTAAATTTGAAAACAAATTACAAGAGATAATGCTTTTTGGTGGTCTATTATGTTTCCCCCTCGGTTTGCTCTCTAAATAGTTTAAGGTTGTTTTTGAAAATAACAAAGTTTGGATTTTTAACGTCAAGAGTGCTCCCATTTTTATTTATTTGCTCTGTTACTTGCCTTATTGCATTTTTATGTAGCAGTTCTCCCATGATTTCATGAAAAGAAAGCTTCTTTGTTAAAAAAATAGATTAAGGTTGTTTTTAAAAATAACAAAGTTTGGAATTTTAACATGAAGAGTGTTCCTATTGTTATTCGTTTGCTCTATTGCTTGCCTTATTGTATTTTTATATAGCAGTTCTCCCATAATTTCATGAAAAAAAGCTTCTTTGTTAAAAAATAGTTTAAGGTTGTTTCTTTGAAGAACAAAGTCTTGATTTGTTTCTACCTTCATATATGTTTGTGCTGTTGTTTGCTTTGATTTATTGTTTTTTTTAAGCATTTCTTTCATGGTGAGTAATTTTGTTAAGCCAGTTTCTCATATTGTGTAAGTTTGTTCTGTTGCTTGCTTTATTGTATAAGCAACATTATCATATTAAGACAATTTCTCAATTTTGTTAATAAGATTAAAGGTATTTTCTATATTCTTTGTTATCTGATGTCTCATGCATTTGGGATTTTTATTTGTATCTGAATAATTAGAAAAATGATAATTTTAGAAAATTCTAACTGTATCCTCAGCTATATTTGTTAAAGGAGTTGCTCCTAAGTACTCAGATGTGTCTAAAATGTTTGGGTGAGGACCTAGGCTTCTTTAGTTTTTGGTTGATTCAGGTATATATTTATAAAAGTGCACATCAAATTTTCTAATTGAAATTGCTATGTTCTAATTGGATCTAATTTGTAATGTGGGATTTGGTCAATTCAATTCCATACTATGATAATATGTTGTGTGAATTTGTTTGATTTTAGTCAATAATTATATGTAGTGTTTGTGGTTTTTGTGTTAATTTCTTTGCACTTAAATAAACCATTTCTTATACTCTTCAACTGATTGTCTTAACTTCTTGCTTGGTATAAAATCATTAATAGTGCTACTTGTTAGACAATTCCATTAACTAATAAGGCTAAAGAGGTACACTGCTAAGGTGTTTGAATGAAGAGCATATATGAAGTACAAGGCTAGATTAAAAAAAAAAAATCCACCTTTAAAAAACAACTAACATCCACAGTTTTTCAAGAATCAAGACACCATTTGCTTTCTTTGCCCCATTTCTTCTTTCCTTTTTATTTTATTTTTTATTTAACTTTTGGATTTTTTAAAGATTCTCACTTCACTTTTTCTACTCCTTTTAAATTGTTGATGAAGAAAAGAGTGAAGACAATCAACCACTATCTTTGTATTTGGCAACCATGTGTTTTGTATAGGTCTTTTTGGTTGATATTTTTTTTGATTTTATGTTTGCTCTTAAATTTTACTACTTTTTTGTATATTAAGCTTTTAACTGAATGTATGACTTGCATGATAGGTGGTTGATGAAAAAACTCTGTATTGATCAGGAAATGTTGAGTATATAAAAGAAATTCATGTATGCTGCAAATGTAACAGGTTTGGATTGAATTTCTATGGTATTTAGATTGTGATTCATGGAAGAAATACAATCTCAATCATATGCATATCAGTCTTCATCATCGGCAAGTAGCCCAATAGTGGTTCATATCAGTTTATTAGACATTTTATTTGTTCATGATTTGGAATATACCAATTTAAATATTCTTTAGGCCTAAGAATCAACCTGACAGGGGAATATATTTTGGTCATATTTCACTTATAATAGGTGGAGATGTTCAGCCGTGAGTTTAATACTACCAGAGGCACTGGCCATCTTTGTGCTCAACTATTGAATTCTTTGAATAGGCAAGACTAGCTATATCTTAGGAGTAATATATTATCGTTCCTTTATGTTTCTTTTGATGATTCTGTTATCATATTAGATAATGATCCTTTTTTTTTTTTGCTTGTGTTTCGCTTTTGATTAGTGAGTCGTATCACTTCTTTTGCTTAGAACTATGAAAAATTAGAGATATGAACTATCAAGCCATTACTATTTTGTTAAGATTAATATGAAATAGTGTTATACCTTTAGTATTGGAAAAGGCTTTTATTTAAACATGATGTGTAACTCCAACTCTTTGAATTATCAATTACATAAACAATATTTGGATTACAACTGATTTTCCATAAACTACAACTACATATTCAAGTATTATACTAACTAATATTTGAATTTAAATGGATCAGGTTTATTTTTTAATAAGAATAATAATGGAGAAAAGAAACTCATCTACAATTTAGTGGGTTGAGTCATTATTATTAAACAATAAAAGTGGAATTAAGCAGTATAAAACAAAAATTCGATTGACAGGCATCATAATAAGTGTAAAGTTATGCCAAGATGCCCATTTTATGGTTTATGCAAGTAAGCACTTCTGTTACAGGAAGTAAATGGTTTTGTAGAATAAAAATAACATCATCCCTGATGTCCTTTAATGGTCAGGTGAAGCACTTATTTGATATCTGGTTCTTCATGTAAAGCCTTCCTTTTTTCTTTTATTATTTGTTTTAGAAATTTTATAAAAAAATTTATTTTTGTACGTGGTTCTTCATGTATCTATCAAATTTTGTTGAACTTAATTTGATATCTATCAGCACCTCATCATGTAAAAGAAGGTAAACACTTTTACTTTGCTTCTGATTATTTTGTTCCACAAAAAAAAATTTTGATCGTGAATATGCATATTTCTTCTGATTTTATGATTCTCACATTTTTTTTTTCTAATTTTATTGATCGTAACATTTTATGTTTTAATGGAATTTTATGTTTTTGGTTTGATTTTCAGCGGAGAGAAAGCTAAGAAGAAGATTAATAATGTCTGTTGTCATTTGTGAAAGGTACTTTAGTAGATATTAGGAAAACTGTGAAATTGTGCAAAACTTAGCAAAAATTAAAATATGAACTTTTCTAATTTCTTCTTTTGATTGTGCTAAATTCAAAGTTGAATTTTTTGAACCATCTTCTAATTTTTCCAATTAAAATATGAACTTTTCTAATTTGCCCTTTTGTTTCTTTATTTGTTTGTATAGAAAAACGATGAGATTTTTGAGTTCGCATAAGACATTCCCGCCACTTACGGACCCAAGGCCAAGAGAGGGGGCACTTGCACCCACTGAGTTTTAGAAAATTTTTTTAAAAAAAATTAATAATATATAATTGTCCTCACTTGAAAAATTAATTATTCCCACTTATTTTATTTGTATTCTCTTTTTTTCTTTGTGTTCTTATTTTTCACATTTTTTACTACTATTAAAATCAATCTCAAATAAATAGTAAGATTTCAAATTTCTTATTCGTCGATCTCATTCCTACACTCTCATTGATCAATAAATGATACTCAATAATTCTTTTCCTAATACTCTCTCCATTTCAATTTAATTGTTCAATTTTACTCTAGAATACTAATTAAGGTAATCATTGAATTGCATTAATATTCTAAAAACTGATATTAAAATTACAATAATACCCTTATTATTAATGTACTAAACTTTAATTTGATTAGCTAGGATAGAGGTGCATTAAAGATTGTTTAATTAATTATTAGAATTTTGAAAGGGTATAGTAGGAAAATTTAATTAATTATACCTTGAAATTATAAAATGGATAAATAATTAAAAAAAAATTGGGCAATTAAAATGAAATGGAGGGAATACTAGTTTTTTTTGTGTCTTCATTAATACTAGTTCCATCAAATGCAATAATGCAAAAATTTCTTTATTTTCCAATTTTAGTCTCTCCTCTCTATTTTTTTTTGCTCTCCACTTTTCCATAGTCCATTGTTCTATTTTTTAGTTTTCAATTACAAATTCCGATTTAAGTATTTAACAATTCAAGTATTAATCTATTTTTTTATGATTTCCATGACTTCATATATTTTTTATTTTCAATTAATTAATTTTTATTATTTTTATCTTCATTTTTATTTTTAAATATAAATGTTATTGTTGGTGTGATTTTATAAATTTTTTATGTTAGCTTGATCAATACATTAATTTAGACAGAAGTTAGTGATGAATATAATTCTTTTTATTCTAATAATCAATTTATATTTATATTTTATTATTTAAAATTATTATTTTTTTATAATAATATGTATTATTTTTGCCCTACAATAAAAATTTTCTGGATCCGTCACTGCCCACCACCATGTATTTCTTCAAAGAAAAGCAGAGCTGAAGAGTTTCATAATTTATATGAAAAGGTTTTTTTTTTTTATTATTATTTTTAAAGTTATGTCTATGGTTGTTCTTTATTTTTATTGATTGTATAGTTTTCTTGGATTTTCAAAGAAGGAGGAGTAGGATTAGTGAAAAAATAAGGCTTTATCTGATATGCAATTATATTCAATTGATATCTTAGGTACGTAGACATGCAAGTTTTCTTTCAAATTTTTGAAATGATGTATTTTGAATCAAGAAATAGGGCTTATTGTTTGCCTATTTCCATGAAAAAATTAATCGAATGTAACATTCCGATTTTCGGCGTGTTGCGCCATTGCTTACGATCGGGATGTCACATTATTCCTACCCTAATCAACTGTCTCTTTAACTAATTTAGTTACATATAAGCCTGTCGATTGTATACGTCATCGTCATATAAGCGTAAATTAATAACTATTACATAATTCGTTTACTAATAAACGAAACGAGGGCAGGAGTGGGTAACCGTTAAAACCCAAAATATGTAAATTACTAACATTATTACAACCCAAAGGTTCCACCATTAACTAAAAACCTGACAAGGAAATCTGGGACCATACAGAGGTCTACTAAACTAGGACGCGGGTCTAAAATAGAATAAAGACAACCACGACCTAAGCTTCTTGTGTACTAACAACTGCGAGGCACTCCAATGACTCAACCCCGAACAAAAGGGGGATGGCCATACTTCAGACTCTAGAGACGTTCTTCTTATTCTCCTCTTGTATTGTTCTACCAAGTTTACTCATCTTCTCTTTCATCTCCCTTAGTGCGTATTATTGCCACTTACACTAGTTCACTTCATTCCTTCCTTCCCTCTCTTCCTGAACACTAACTAAGTCAGTTGGAATTCGGATCCCACACCTTTTCTTCTGTGTAACGTCTCGATGGAGAACTCCTACGGACGATCGAGACTAGAAACTTCTACTATGAAGGGGGTGATGAGATGATACATCATAAGGCTGACCGCATCGTACCTCGGTAGTTCCTAACTCGTCGTTGAAGTCCAAAATCTTTATCCTCGTTGGCTTTCCGCTGCATACTCTGATTGGTCCCAAATCCGCTTCCCATCTACGTGTAGGTCAAAATAAATAAAACGGGGGTGAGAACCTAACATTCTCAGTCGACACCTAGTGGTCAACTACTCTATCCTAGGGCTTACGTCAAATAGGGGTAGCATTTCATATTTCATCATATACCACTTAGGACAAAAAGAAAATAAAAGGAAAAGAAAATAAAACACAAAAGCAAAGCAAAGAAACACACAAGCAAGCAACCTAAGAGAAACTAGCAAACACAAACAAATGCACAAGCAAAGTATGATGCATGCCTAAAGTTCCAAGCGCAGGACGTGAGCTCACGCGTCTGTTGTCTTCCTGCACCTGACGACTACTCGGGATAAATCCCAAGCATGGTTCCTTACGAGCGAATGTTGCGGCAACACCGAAGTAACTCGTACCGCCCTTTTGGGTACTTTCCGCACTCCCTCTGCGGATCTTAAAAGTTGGTGAGGATCCCGTCACCTTAGCACCCGTTTTCGGAGCTATCGTAAAAAAGGTTGCATCACTCATAATTCACGGATGATCGTGTAATAGGAGAGCTACCCCTTCGTAACATGGCACTTCAATATCCCTCCTTACCCCCAACTCCAACATAGCATCTGGTTCAAAGAACCCTTCTAGCCAGATAACGAAATATGAATGAGGGTCGGAGTACACCGGACCACTCGCACTTAGTCAACCAACCGGTATAATTAAAGTCGAGTCCGATGAAACCGATACTTGCTCTAACTAACCAATCCATTACAAGAGACAAGTTCGGTCCGTGACCAAACCTGTCCTCAAGGAATGAACCCGGTTCGGTTAAGCCGTCCCATACAGTTCGAAATGGACCGAATCATTTTGACTATCTTACTTAGATCAACCTAGATTTGGGAGTCTTTCTTTCTCAACTTCCTTATTTATGCAAAAACCTCCAATAATCATATAAACCTTTTTGGAAAAACCATAAAATCTGTCTTAATTAAAATAGCTTAGGAAAACTTATTTAGTAAATATAGAAATTACTCATAAAACCCTTATATATTTTTACTTATTTATAAATAGACCCCAAATCATATTTTCATATACATAAATATAAAACACCTACATCAGATTTAATACTATTATAATATCTAATTATAATATATACAAAAACAGAATTTGAAACTATATTTTCGAAATTACTCCTTTGCCTCTAATGGCATTGCATTTAAGCCTAATATAACATATTTTACCAAAACTTGCATGTCTTTTTTATTTTAAAACATTTTTGACCCAAACCAGTTTTATTTTAACCCTAACACTTATATCTATCTCCAGTAAAAACATTTTTGAAAAAGACATTTTCAAAATAACCATTTTACCCTTCTCTTTACCCTTGTTTTTCCTGAAATTACCCTATTTAAACAGAAATTCATTTTTACTTAAAAGTCTTAATAATTTAAACACCAAAACATAATATTATACTTAAAATACACACATAAACTTAACCTAAAAAAAACAGTTTTAAGAAAATAATTTTGTAAATACCCATTTTACCCCTATTTCTCTTTAAACTAAAAGAAATTACTTTAAAACACTTTGAAATATTACAAAACTTATTTTCTCCACTTCCAAAATATCAAAGCCTGGTTTTGTCACATATCAAGACTTTTCAAATCTGAAGCTTTTATAAAATACTTAAAATGACCGAAACGCCCTTATGGCTAATTTTCTTTGATTTTAACAAAACTTTAAGTTCCAAAATACCTTGTTGTCATAAACTTTTCCTCAAGACATCTTTAAACTTAAAACTCTCCCAAATATAAGCTGATCTCTTAGGTCTCATCATCATAATTAATCTCCCAATCATTCCATTGATCATCAAAACAATAATATTCATCATATTCATAAAGGCTGGTTCGGCCATAAGCTTGCATGCATTATAAAAATTCATATTCATACACATCAACATATATCATCATCAAATCATCACTCATCATCATAAAACATCCATCATATATAACATGCAAGCATAAAGACTTCAACTTTATCCATTAAAAACCCATTTTTGTCCAAGTTCACCAACTTTGCACATTTTATTTCTTTTTGCATGTTCAACTTTCATACCACCTTTACTAGTAAACCCTAACCCCCTTATCTCTTGAAGATCACTTTGAAATATGACAAGATCACACCAAAACTCCTTGGATCACCACGGTTTGGCTAGGGTTTCCGAAGAAAATGACAAGAACACCCAAAATCCTTTTGAGCTTCGATCAACCTAGGGTTTCCTTAAGGAAATACTAAAAACAAAATGGAATAAAATGAGTGTTTGAACTTAGATCAAGGAAAAACCACATGCAAGGGTTTGGTATTGCAATTACCTTCTTGAAATTTAAGAAAATGAAAGATAAGAAGAAGATGGTAGCTTCGGGTATGATGAAGAAAAAGAGAAGCTTGATGTTGATGCCAAAAACTTTAAGATGATTATGATGAAACCAAATTGGTGTTGTTAGTTGGTGGTGAAGCTTCGGTTGAAGAAGGAATAGGACAATGAAGTTACTAGTGATGAAATGGTGGGGATGATGATGAAGAGGAGGTTGAGATGGTGGTAATGGTGGTAACCGAAGTGGTGGTGGTGGTTTTTGGTGAGTTTAGGGTTTGGTGTTCACATGAATGTTCTTGGTGTTCATATGAACATTCAAGGTGTTCTTGAGAAAATTTAAGAAAAAGTGGGTTTTGATCTTGTTTTTGGAAGAGACAGGGTGTGTTTTTGTGTTTGTGTTTGAATGAATATGAATGATGTAATGTGAAATAAAATGAGAATGAGAGAGAGAAGGGTGGTCTCGATGTAGAGTGAAGGAGAGAATGAGAGTGTGGGTTTGTTGATAGTTTTGGTGTGTTGTTGTTTTTTGTAAGAATGATATAAAATAATGAGGTTTGGGTGGCATGGGTAAGTTAGTGTATGAGATAAAATAAAATAAAATAAAATAAAAAGAGAAAGAGAGCTAAGGATAGGGAATTAGAAGGGAAGATTTCTTTTCTTGTTTTTGTTGTGCTAAATAAAGAAAAAGCTTTATTTTTGGTAGTGTTAAGAAATAGAAAAGTGGGTAAATAAATGGTAAAGAATGGAGTATTTTACAATAAAGGGCTGAAATAAAAGAGAGAACAATGACTTTAGCATGGAAAAAACCATGTAACCAATAGGAAAAGAGATAAGTGGAAAGTGTGTAAGAAAGCCCATTATGTTCAAAAGGAAAAACGGTAAAATGACTGGATTAGGATTTTTGGCGTAATCTTGGGTAATCTCATAATAATTCTCTAAGAAGAGGTCTCAAAAGAAAATCATTCCCTTTCATAATCAGAGGTTTGATTCATTCATCACAATGGTCTCCTTTTAAAGAGTGTTTCCTTAGCAAAACTCATCATCTCTTGAGTACATTTATAGCTCATGTTTTACATCAAGGTCACTCAAGAGAATTAGTCATGGCTTTTATTCAATTCAAAACAACAGAAGCTAAGCATGCAAGAGAAAATATAAAACACACTCAAACAGATAAAGAAGATAGGAGAAGGGATAGTTGGGGAGAGGACAAAAGAGAAAAGAATACCTCACTTTTGTTTTTACCCTCTCACTCTTTGTTCTAAGCTCATTTTCAGTCTTCATCTTCTTCTGTATCTTCTTGGATGATGATGATGCTAATTGAGTGTGAATGGAAGAACACTCAAACCAACACCAAACTTAAAATTTTTGCTTGTCCCTAAGCAAAAGAACAAGTGAAAACATAGAAAGAAGGTGAGAGTGTTAGTGAAAAATGCTAGAATGCATAAGGCAAGGTGGGACACCAAACTTGGTGTGAAAACACCAAACTTAGTATATGAACA
>JASCZI010272102.1:40697-51225 GCA_036250425.1 Stylosanthes scabra
AACGCCTAGTGTCACATATAACATGGGGTTGTTTAGCTCCTTGGAAGTTTTGGAATTTGAGGAGAGAATTCTCCATGTTATACGCTGGAGCACACGTATAACATGGGAGCTTGCATTCATTTCTTCATGTTATACGTGTGTGCTCACGTATAACATGGGGCTTTGAGTTCCTTTCTTCATGTTATACGTGTGTGCTCACGTATAACATGGGCTTTGAGTTTCCTTCCTTCTTTGAATCCTCTTTTGTATGGGCTTGCATACCTAAAATCTTTGTGAAATTCTCTAAAAGCATAAACACAACTCAAAAGACATCAAGCTTGTTTGGTTGATAATTTAAGAGAAATAATTACAATAATCAAGAGAAATTGAAGTTAAAAACAACCAAAGATGCCAATACATCAGGTCAGTAACTTCTTAAAACGCTCGTAATACTCAAATAGCGTTTTCCCATGCAGCTGGATAATCCCTGAGATTTTCTTTCTGATGGCATTGGTTCTTGATGGCAGGAAGTATTTTTCAAGGAACCTTCTTTTAAAAACCGTCCAATCTGCGGCCACTTCCCCTGGCAGAGTGTGGTACCAGTCTTTGGCTCTGCCTTCTAAAGAGAATGGGAAAGCAAAAGCTTTTACTGCGTCCTCATCACCCCCAGTCCTTCAAGTGGTAGCGCAGATGACATCAAAATTCTTCAGATGCTTTATCGGGTCCTCACCCGGGATTCCATGGAATTGCAGAAGCAAATTAATCAACCCAGATTTCAATTCAAAACTTTCATTCAGCTCTGGAAATCGAACTGGCTGATTTTCCAGAGCCATACTTGCTCCGCCCATTTGTTTCAGAGTAATCCTGGGAAGGTCTCCCATGTTGGAGGTACCTGTATCAGAAGAAGAAAGTATATCACAATCAAAATCAGATAAGTATGCATAATATTTTTCAGATGCCAGATTTTCGGTTTGAGAACGCAAGTTGTTTTCAAAATCAATTCTATGCCTAACTTGCCTTGCACGTCTAAGTGTTCTTTCACTTTCAGGATCAAAAAGCAGCAAGTTAGGATCAGAATTTGACCTTAGCATTCAACAAACAATTCATAAGTGAAAATAAGTAACTATCTACCAAACTAACAATTCTATCCTAAATATCTACAAATTAGCATATTCACAATATCAACATATTCACAGACAACCATGAACAGGTGCACATGTTTTCAATTCCCCGACAACGGCGCCATTTGACAAATGCCCCGCGGCCGCTCTCGCGACTCGTTCAGAATCCCTTAGTTTTGAAAACATTTTATCGTTGTAGAGGAATCCAAACCAATCGTAAGATTGACAGCGGGGTTAGCCAACAAAAAAAGGTGTCACAAAGCTTGCAACCAATTGAAAATATCGAGTATTAAACTCGGGTCGTTCTCCCTAGGAATTGAAATATTGTGGCTCGCGAATGGTTGTGAAAATGGGGGTTACAATGGTTGGGTGTTGGTAACAAGAGCAAGAAAACAATTAGATAAAACTGATGATGATAAAGCATGCCTGACCTTGAGTTGAAGTATAATGTATCCCTATGATCACCACTAATCCCAGTTATGAATGGTTGTTACATAAGACACAAAGCCCATTCTGTCCAATGGTCGAATGGGTGGAAATTAACCCCGTTCCGAATGTCCTAGGCATACACAAATTAGCAGGGGACCAAGGTCTCAACAGACTCGAGTAATTCCCGCGTCACCAAGAAAAACTCACCAACGGTGCATCAACACCAAATTGAGTCTGTCTCATTTAAGGTCCCACTACTGCTGGCAGGGGCGTAGCGTTAACAGAACAGTTTTAATCCCGGCCTTAACCCATTATTTTCCTTAGGGACTAGTGGCTAAGATCATCCACACTTCAACCCATGATCAAGGCACAAGAAAACTACTCCATATTCATAAGAAACAAAATATCAAACACTTGGTGGGCGTAGTAAAAAGGCATGGTAAATAACTAGAGAAATCAACAAGCAAGATGATCAATGAAGTAAACAAGCAAGGGAATCAACAATTATCAATAATAAAGCAAGTAAATGACAATGGATCATAAATTCTAACAAGATCAAAGCAAGAGAAGAAGAACATAAAAGCTAGAATTGAGAAATAGAGAAATGGATGAAAGAAGGAAACATAAATTGCATTAATTAAACAAGAGTAGCATTAAACAAGCATTCAAACATGAAATAAAAGAAAGTGTTTGGCTAGTGATGGCTGAAAATGGAAGGAGAAATTAAAGAACCTAAGAGAGAAAATGAGAGGCATGAAGAACACTCCCAAAAACTCTCTAAACTATTCTAAATTCTACAATTGATCCTAATGTGTGAGTATGCCTTATGCTTCAGCTGTTCTCCCCCCTCCCCCCATATAGGTCGAATTGGGCTTCAAAGAGGCTAGGCCTTGGCTCAGAAATGCGAAATTCCAATTCTGGCCTTCATTTAATATCATTCTGCAGCGTAAAGTTGCGTACGCAACCCTGTCCAGAGAGCTCTATGGATTCTGCAGGGGAGGAAGTTGCGTATGCAATTTAATAAATTGGGTACGTAACATAGCCTGGACAGCTTCCTCTGTTTTGGCTCCTCTTCATGAATCCTTTGCTTCCAATGCCTTCCTTAGCCTTTCTCAAGCACTTTTCAATCCCTAAAGTCATGAAATATGCTAGCAAACACATTAAGGTACCAAATGGGATGAAATTGTACAAATTCTACTCAATTTTAGGCTAATTTAGTTCGATAAACCCATCAAATATAACACATATTTTATCATGAAATATGGGTTCATCACTGCTGCTATTTTTGCTTTGGCGGTTTGGCCTTTGGGTAGCGAGCGAGGAAAAAAAGTGTTACACCAATTAAATTTTAAATAATTATGTGGGTAAATTTAAAAATTTGATAATTATTATAAAGTCAATATGGGTCATATTTAGAATTAATTATTTGTGCACATTAAAAGTGCACAAAATAGTTGTGCACATTTTAGAGAGACCAAATTGTTAGTACCTTGGTCTTGAATCACAAGAAATATTATTGTGGTTCTAATCCTTATGAAAATAATAATAACAATAAGTAAATGCTCACTTTGGTTCCTAATTTTAGTTTTTAAGAAATTTAAATTTTAAAATTGATCTCCAAAATTTTGTTTTCTGGACAAACTGTTTATTTGGAAGGATGATATACAAATTTTAGTAATTTAAAGAAAATGGTCATGTTTTTGTTAAGTAATTATAATGACTAATTTGTCTAATAAAATAACATATTAAAAAGTAATTTAGTAATTAAAATTTAATAAAATTAAAGTATTTGATTAAAGATTATACATTCTAGTCTGTTTAACTCGAAGTTAAAAATGACCTTATTTTAGTAGCAAGAACTTATTTTAGCACAAATAGTAAGTCGTTTGGGTTGCTTAAATGTCTAGTCTCGGATTCGAAGTTTGGGGGTGGCATATATGCAAAAAGAGATGTGGCCACGTCAAATCCCCAAAAAGGGCACTCGATAAGGCATAAGAGATTCGTCTGGGCTGTCGGGCCTAAGATATACCCTAAAAGAAATAGGCTAGCCTAATGAATTTGACTATTTTCGTGGCCGTGCTACTACTATCTATCTTATCTAGCACTAAATCATTATGTTTTTTGTAAAACCATGATGATAATATATGAAGTTATAAAAGTTTATATGGTGCTAATGGAACAATATTCTTAGCACAATATTATGTGTTATAGATATGTGCTATACGTTGAATTCACTCACAATAAACATGAACTTATAAAGAGAAGTGTGATGACATATAAGTTTATTAGTTTTCTCAGTATATCAAAGCTTCACATTTCAATGCCTATTTATAGCAAATGAAAGGCATTAAGAACCACAAATTAATGAAGCTTATGATAAAAAAAAATCAACCCATACTTCGCTATTATTTTTCAAGCGGTGGTGAGAAACATCATCATCCTAATGCAAGTTTCATGACATCCATTATATTCTCTCATAACACTCCCCCTTGGATGTCATTAAGGATACGCCTCATTAAAAACCTCGTCGAGAAAAATCTAATGAGATAAAAACTCGACTAAGGGAAAAAGAGTACAATATCCTTTGTCACAAGAACTACCTCGTTAAAAAAACTTGTCAGTAAAAATCGCGTGGGATAAAAATCTGATCAAGGAAAAAGAGTATAGTCTCCCCCTGTTGACAATATCACTTAAGATATCGGAATCATCGCATTCCGATTTTGTACACTAACTGTTCAAAGATGGATGTAGGGGGTGCTTTTGTAAATAACTCCACCAAATTATCACTTGAGTGGGTTTGTCGAACATCAATCGTCCCTTGATTCTGAAGGTCATGTGAAGAAGAATTTGGGAGAAATATGATTCGTCCTATCTCCTTTGATGTATCCTCCCTTTAGCTGAGCAATGCATGCCACATTATCTTCATATAACATTGTCGGAGCTATCTTCTTGTCAGACAACTCACATGATGATTGAATATATCCAATTAAATTTTTGAGCCAAAAACACTCACGACTTGCTTCATGTATTGCAAGAATTTCAGCATGATTGGAAGAGGTCGCGGCTATAGTTTGCTTTGTAGATCTCCATGAAATAACTGTGTTATCAAATGTAAACAAGTATCCTGTTTTGGACCTACATACCTTTATGGGGATCAGACATGTATCCTGCATCTGCATAGCCAACCAATTATGAGTTGGATCCATAAGGGTAAAACAATCCCGTATCGATGGTTCCACGAAGGTATCGGAGCACATATTTTATCCCATTCCAATGTCTTTTGGTTGGGGTTAAACTATATCTCGCTAATGAGTTTACAACAAATGCTATATCGGGACGTGTATTATTAGCAAGATATATTAATGCCCCTACGGCACTAAGATATGGTACTTCAGGACCAAGTGTTCCTTCATCTTCTTCTTTTGGTCGGAATGGATCCTTCTTCACATCTAATGATCTTACGATCATTGGGGTACTTACTGAATGTGATTCATTCATATAGAACCTTTTGAGGATTTTCTCTGTGTAGGTCTTTTAATGAATAAATATTCCATCTTTTATATGCTTGATTTGCAGGCCGAGTTTGATGAAGGAACACTTTGAGCTCCTTAGCAGATCAATATATATCATCACTTTGAGTTTGATGCATGTGTAATAAAACCCATATCCTAACCAAGAACATGCATGTGTTTTGTATCAAGCAAATATATTGAGCAGCGTATTGGATAGTAGGATTGTAAATCAACAAAGAAAGTTTTCTTATTGATAATTAGAATTGGAAGTAACTCAAACCAACTTATGAGACAATTGAAACTCGACTCTTTAATAACTCGAAATCGATAAGTTGAGTTTCTGAGCTTTACAAATAATTATGACATATGACACAAGCTTGAGTCAGCTCGTGAGTTTTTACTTTAGAAACAGGCTCGATTGTAATAAGTCAAGTTATGAGTTGAGCTCAATTTTCATGAGCCAAACTTGACCTTGGTCTAGCTCGACTTAATTTGGCTAACTTATAGCCCTAGTGTTAATACTACTTTACCTCATATGCATACTTTGTTTGTTTGGATTCTTTGGGTATAATATAGTTTACGTCATATGTATACTACTTTTTTCGTCTAAGGTTATAAAAATAACCCACATGTCTTTGCTATTTTATCTTCTACTTGTATATTTACTATAAGTCTTTTAGCACATGTTGCTCCCATATTTAAAGGACAAGGGGGAGAGAGATTGTCAAAACTCATAGGCGTTCTTCATTATTTCAGTACTCTTTCTCTATCTTTCTTTCTATTATCTCCCTCTTCTCTTCAGAAACATGGTAGGTGACGTTTTTCTAGATAGCTTGAAGATGGCGATGTCAAATCGTCGCTTGCTTATCTGTTGGAACTCAGATATTTACTCCTTTAATTCCTGATTTTCTAGTCCCATGACTGTGTGAAACCATCGTCCTATTTGTCAATGTCATTGTTTTGGGTTCAGTTGGATGAATTTCTGTTTAATTTTTCTTAGAGTTTGTTATTCTTGGGAAATAATAATTACGGTTAAATATTATTTTGGTCCCTGTGTTTTTTGTCAAAGAAAAAAATTGTCCCCAAGGCTTTATGTATTCAAAATCGTCCCTAACGTTTACTTTTGTTTGAAAATCATCCTTTCTAATGATGAAATCCTTTTAAAGACAAAATTATCCCTCGAATTATATCATTTCTAGCACCATTGCTTTTCTCTACATAATAACCACCAACAATAACTCCAAAAATTTTTTTTTGAAATCCAACAACATTAATCTTGTTGAATGAAAACTTAAAAATTGAACTTTCTATATATATTCAAAAATTTTGGTATTGTTGGTGATGGTTACCATGGAAAAGAAAACTGATGCTAAATGTAATACAATTTAAGAGACAGTTTTGTCATTAAAAAGAATTCTTATATGGAGGAACGATTTTAAATTATAACATAAACATTAGGGATAATTTTGATAAAAAAAAATCTTTTTGGACGATTTTGATTTTCGGTCAAAACCACAGGGACCAAAATAGTACTTAACCCTGATAATTAATATTGGATTTTCCACTTAATATTGCTATTCTTTTGGTTTTGGCTGGAAGAAACATCATGTATTAATTTATTGACAAGCTTTAAATATAATTTAAAATCAATACAAATATACTTGGCATAACTTTCTGTTCTGGAACATAAAAAATAGTGTTCATAAAATTTAGTTTCTAGATTCTACAAATTTAAATTTCATGCCAATACAAAATTTTATGTCAAAAAATCTCCGCAATTTTATGGCAATCAACTTAATGTATATGTAAACACTATGTGTTTTATGAAAAAAGCTCTTATACTTTTAACAAGAGAGTAATAATAGATAACCAAAAGCGAAATATCAAGAGATATGCGTCCTCCACCTTCCCCTTCGTGACAATGCCGTCCTCGGTGCCATTCCTAGTTGTGGGTCTCTCCTCACCGTCACCCAAAGTGATGCCGCCGCCGTCAGGTTCACGAACTGGAGGTCGCGTTGTGGCATTGAGATCGCTTTCTTCCAGATCTGAAGACTCTAATTGTAGATCTAGCTTTTCTGTTTTTGAATTTGTTGAGTTGATAGTGAATAGCTGAAATGTTGATTCTGATATTGCTTGAATTTTCTGATTTGATTCTTGTGTTGGATTTTCTGTCAATTATTCTGGTTATCTTTTTGCACCACCTTCTTCTGATTTTGTTGCAATTCATTGATCTGGTTGTTTCACTGCTTTAAAATTAAGTTCACATATTCTTGCACTGAACCAAATATCCCGTATAGAATTGTATTTTTTTTCCAAAAATTTTTCTATGAATATGAATTTTCAATCCATTGATAAAACAAGGGATTAGAATTTCATAATCACTCACACCAATATTGGTAGCATAAGCTATAAAATCATCATAATATTCATGAGTAAATTACCAACGAGGCCCCTGATAATGACATCGAAAATCAAGGAGGCCCCTAACAAAAAAAAAAAAAAACCCAACCCGGCCCTTGTCTTTTATTGCCGTCAACCATGTTAGCCCTTCTGTTAATGGGATGGATGAAACCTTAATGAGGTTAGTCTAGGTGGCACATAAACGGGGTGAGCTATAGCTGATGTGACTTGTTGGAATTGCTCACTCATAACGGACACAAGCCGACCCCCAACAAAAGGGAAAGACGACGTCGTTTGGGAACAAAGGTGGGAATAAAAAACGAAGCCCTTCGTTCCTCGCATTTCGAAACACCCTCACATCTTCTCTGAAATTACCAAGCCCTAACCCTCACCACTATCTCTCTCTCCATTGATAAAGCTTAACGATGACGACGAGGCTGATGGAGGAGCTGACAGCGGAGTGACGGCGCCGTGACGAAAGCTCTGCTCGGTGAAGGTAAATTACTTCATCCCTTCCCTTTAACTTTAACTGTGGGGGACCATTGCATGTGATAGGTTAGTGCTTCTAATGATATGAATAATTTATTTATTCTTGGCCATGTCCTTTTGTGCATATTTTATTTTCTCAAGCTTTGAAATTTGTGTGTTGTGTGGTTAGATTAATGTTGTTCCCTTTGCTGAAGTATGAACCCTAACTTCCATGAACAACATCGAAAGTGACAGAACCCCATTTTTATTTTTTTTAATGAACTATGAAATTGATAGAGTTTGCATGATTAATAATTTTTTTTAAAAAAAATAATGAATGATGATGTGTGAAAATGATGTTGCATTTCGGGTTTGGAGATGGGTTGTTAGATTTTGAATTGATAGATTTGTATTTTGTTTGTTAATGTTGTAGATGACAAAGCATATTATTCCTATTATACATGTTGGGGGGCAGCTAGGAGTAGATGACAATGGTGTTCTGTGCTACATGGATGGTGAGGTGCATACGTTTGATACAGTTGATCTTGATATGTTGTGCATCCTTGATCTTGAGGGAATGGCAAACTATCAGGGTTTTCCTCTTTACACTGCAATGTACTGGCTAGAGCCGACAATAACAAATCTGGTTTTTGGGCTAAGGGAGATTAAGGGAAATATTGACATAAATGAGCTAAGGACTAGGATCTAGGTGACTGATTGTGTTGATTTTGAGATCTTCTTTGAGCATTTCATCTTTGAGCCAATTGTTGCTGAAGACTTTGAAGTGGCTGGAGATGGAGGTTGTATTAATCTAGATAGCAATGATGGAAGCAAATCATCCTCTCATGATAGCTACCAGAGTGCAGAAGGTGAGGCATACAAGCCTCCTCCGGAGGGGGACGAATTGAGCAGCGACAGTGATAGCGGAAGAAGGAAGAATGTGAAGAAGAAGACTAGGACAAAGAATGTGATGACACCAACCAAGAAGGATTCTCCTAAGAAGAATGGGAGCAAGACACCAACCAAGACTTAGAATGAAGCGACCTATAGTGAGACCTCCCACTGCAAATTCTACCAACCCAAAAGACCCACAAGCCTTCACCTTCATGCCCACACCTGGATTCAAGCCTCCAAGGAAGATTTCAAGGGTATTGCTTCTTTTAGACACTACTTAGGTTGTTTGTGATATTTTGGAAAAAAAAAAATAACTAGTTATGAACAATGTGTGTTTGAAACTATTTGTGGTATTTTGGTACTGGTACTGTGTGAAAAAAAACTCGGATAAATTTGGTTACCTTTTGTGACTCTATAAAGTCTTGCTACACTAAACAATATTGTGAATAGCATTCTTACTATGAATGAGAAATGTTATGCTAATTATGTTCATTATTCTTGTGTTGGCTTTATTTAAAAAAAAAATTTGGTTCCCATGGGGTAAGAAATGTTATGTTGCATACATATGTATTCATCAGCCAGGTTTCACATCATCCCATTCACAATATCAACATTGTTGCACAATTTTTCATTCCAATTAGAACCATTTCGTCACACATTAAGCTCACAACATTCACAACAACATACATAGCTTCATTCACTTAATTTTTGAAAAAATATTGCACATGTTCTTAAACCACATCATTATATAACCCAGCAATTAGCATTGCATAAACCTATTCTAGAACATGCCCTTCACTACTAACACAAGAAGGATGCTAATCAACCCAACAATTGCTATGCTTAAACACTTGTTGTCTTGAATGTCCCTAACATCAGTTTTCATTTTAAGGTTCAGTTCCATGTCCAATTCCTCTACTCTTTGCTCAAGCTCCTTGAGCCTTCAAACTGTGAAGTTAGTGCTCCGGTCGATACCACATACTTCAGTGTTTTCCTCAACCAACATATCTAGCCAATAGAAATACTTGCAATATTGTTGGGTTGTCTGAAAATCAAACAAATGGGTACGCAAAGTCATTAGAAAGAAGGGTACATCAACATAAACAAAGAAAAACAATTCATCACTATCCATAATTTTTGTTTCCCCTTACATTGTAATGTGGGCATCCAAGGAAGAACCTATCTGGGTGTAGCTTTGTGCAGGACGGAAAGAAAATAGCATTGCTCATGCAGTAGCATTTTCGAGAGACAAACTTTTTCTTCCTTAGCTACGCTACACTATTGCTGGAGACGGTGCACGTCCTGCTATCTCCTCCAACGCTATAATCACCCAACGTTTGACTTTTTGTATCCAAAAATTGACCTTTGCGACTCATGCTGCTGGGACAGTGCCACACTGCTCTCTAAACTCGAATTGGGGTTGGGTGCTGAGATAATTAGGGTTTATACATTGGGAGAAGAAGACAAAGTTCATCTTTGATTTGATATTATTGGGGGGCGGGGGGGTCAAAATTGGCACTACCTTCGTCCTAGCTGTCACTTAACGGCCACGTTATGGGTTAACGTGACAAATATGCTTGAACCATGAAGCCAAAACTACAAACAAGTCACGGAAGGGGTAACCTGTCAAACGTCCACAAAAGATAGGGGTCGACGTGTGCTTTTTTTTGGGGGGGGGGGGGGGCTCGTGGTCCTTCGAGTATTTTGTTAGGGGTCAGGTAGGGT
>JASCZI010272102.1:51319-65411 GCA_036250425.1 Stylosanthes scabra
CATAAAAGGAAGAAATGTTGGCCAATGAAAGCATCATTGTAAGAGAAGGATATTTGAAAAGGAAAGAATCAAGGAGAAAGAAGGAGAGAATAATTCCATTGATGATGGAATTCCCAAAAAGGAAGAAGATAACAATTCTCTTCATTCATACTTGACCTAGAACACTCTACTATTACTATTTATAAGTGCTACTTACTCATAAAAACTACCTAATTGGGCTACTGTCCCATTATATTCGTTACAAACACCCTGCTCGTTACCAACAGTAGTTTTCTGTTACTAATAGTAGTTTTTCTATTTATTTAGTATTTTCACAATAATTTCTCGCTAAGTGGCCCATAGAATTTTGTGGTCTGAATTCGCGAAATCCGTGTATAGCCCTTTTACTTCCTGTGATGGGCCAGAGCTAAAAAAAATTGACCAAGTTTGACTTAGGTTTGACAAAGTTAGACCGGGTTACACGGGGAAACGGTTTAATCGGCTCATACGGCATAACTGTACCCCGACAAGCTAGAGGTAGGCCCAAACCTTGAAGCTGACTTATGTTATTAATATGTTAGATGAAAGAAGCGGAATAGGATAGAAAGTTAAACCTCTGTTAGAAATGGTTGACGGAAAGTCGCTCGGTTTAGGGATTCGCCCCGGCCCGAATCCCGGGCCGTTCTTTGGATCTGGGCCAGCTTCCTAGGGAATCTTGGGCTAGGAATCCATTAGTATCAAGGTTATTTACACTGATTCTAATCTATTTGAGCAAGAAAAGTAAAAACAAGTTATCAAATATTACTTGGTATAGAGGTAACTTTATGTCACATTACATAAAGTCACTTTATGTCTCCTTAGCCCCCAAGTTTCTAATTCTCTCTCTCTCTCTTTCTCTCTCTCTCCTTTCTGCACTATTAATCATCCTGATAAAAAACACAACACCAAAAACCTCCATTGACATAATCAAAGAAGCTTTATTTCCAAGAGATTCAAGAGTCAAACAAAAAATCTAAATCGGTAAACCCACTCCAATTTTCGTTCTCTTTCCAGTGGTACCATTTATTTCTTGATTTGAACACAAAATTTTCAACCTCTCTTTCTCTCTTAATGTCGGCCAACATAGGTCATGTTTCATGGCTTGATTTTCTGAATTTTTGGCTTAGGATTCAAGTTACTAACACTTCCAAGGTCCAAGAATCCAAGTTCTTAGCTTTTGATTCAAGGTAAAACTCTAACCTAGGATTTGTGTGTGTGTTCGGCCAAGAGCCCCAAGTGTGACAAAAAAATTGTGTTCTTGATGTTCTTAGGTGTCTTTGAAGTGGTCTAAGTGGATTAGAGGCCTTGGAATCATCAAAAGAGGTAAGGGTTAGGATTTTTGTAAATTAGGGTTTTATGTTCAATTTTAGTACTTTTTTATTCTTGCTTTTTATGTTGAAATTGATGTTTTGGATGTCTTAATTATGTTTATACATGTTTGATTTTGTACATGATTGGATGAAATTATGATTCTTGGTGATGGTAATGGTGGTGGCCGAATAGGCCACAAAAATTAGGGTTAGGGTGTCCAAAATTTGAATTTGGGCCAAAGTGTATTTTAGTAAAGTTTGGTGTCTCGGGTTTAAATTGTAAATATTGGAGAGTTTTGTGTAAATAATGTAATTTAGTTAATTACCGGGCTTAGGTGTAAAATTAATAAAATGTTGCGCTAAGAGTGTAAATAGCTTAAAAAGTATCTTAGCCAAATTTTAAACTAGTTTGGTTAGGTCAAAAGTCAAGTTCAATATAGTAAAAAGTAACTTAGCCAAATTTTAAACTAGTTTGGTTAGGTTAAATCGGAACTTAGTTAAAATCAAGGTCAATATAGTAAATTCACTTCCCCAGGCTAGGTTGAGTTCTTAGGAAAGCAGAGTGAGATTGATATAGCCTTAGAATAAGTTGGGCAGGATCCCGAAGGCGAGTCGGCTGAGAAATCGCTAATGGTTTAGTAAATGATTTTACTTACGGTTAAACCGAATCCTCGGTTTGACTAAGTCTTGAACATGATTTCAGACTAAGGTATGGCTCAGCCGGATGACAATTCACTAAGTCACCAGCCGAACCGAACCGGGTTCCCCACCAAGCTAGCTCTCGAACTTCTAAGTTACAATTCACCGGTTTACGGAAATTGGCTAAGTTAAGACTCTTTTAAGTTTCAAAAGAAAGCTATATGAGCCCTTGGTTCATATTAATGTAAATGATGAAGTTAAATGACTATGTTTCTTAATTCTAGTTTATGATTAGACCAGTTTAGAGATAGTTACTAAGTTAAGAACCGACGAGAGTACTATGTAAGAATCAGACTGGTATTTGAGAAGTAAAGTGAAAGTAACATGATCAGATGAGGTTAAATGATGTGTTTTGAACGTCAAGCTGGCCATGGATTTGTTTATGAGTTTTTAACCGTTTTATTTACGATTTAACCGAGATATAGGATAAACTTTCTTAACTCAACTTCATGTTATACTATTAAGCGTACAATTAAACTAATTTTCAATTTAATTGACCTAGCTATCCGGCTCATATGACCCTCAAAACACTTATGATAAGTATCCAAGTTAAGATGGCTATTTAAGTCAAGATTGACATTAAAATCGGTTAAGAATGGCGTTTAAGTATGAGACCGGTCAAGATGGTCCTTTAAGTTAAGTATGAGAACTGTGTACTCTGGTTTTTAGCCATAAAATTTCTATTATCCATGAATGCTTGGGGTTTCGATACCCATATCAAATTGCTATTGTCTGCATCTACTTGGGGTTTTCGTACCCGGACTAGTACACATAAGGTTGGCAAGAGGAAATCCATATTCGGACTTGTTCCGAGTAACGTTGGGTTGTGGATAGTCAACCGACGCATGAGCTCATGGCCTCCATAGGGCAGGCATGCATCATAATTGTTTGCAGCATAGTTCTCTGTGGTTCTTCCCTATTTACTTGTTTATGATGTGTGTTTGTGTGTATCTGCATTTGCTTGCTTTCTCTATCTAACTGTTATTGTGACTGCAACTGTACATATGACTATGATCCTAATATGACTGCGAATGAGACTGTAAAGGCGAATGTGACCAATAGAGATAACTGAGGTGTTAATAGGTGACTGAAATAGGGAACCTAGGAAAATAGACTAAGTTATAAATCATTGACCAGAACATAGATGGATGTCCTAGGGTCTTTATATTGTTGATCTAGCATAGTGGGTACTTTAGATTGTTTAATTTCCTTGAAATTCATTATATTTATTTCTTATGCACACCAAGTGTTTGATAAAATGCTTGACTTAGTTATGGAGTAGTTTTCTTGTTTCTTGGTCATCGGTTGAGATGTGGATGATCTAAAGTCATTAATTTCTATCATTGGATGGTGTAGAGAAGTGGGTTAATTTGGTTTCCATTGACGCTAAAGTTTTGCTAGTGGTGAATAGGCCTTGACCCAGGGAACTTGATTGGTTATTCATGTTCCCCAATGACTTAGGCCTTGCACATTAGTAAGTAGGTTATGACTTATGGATTGGGATTAATCCGTCCTACTTGACTAACCCATCTAGTAGAGGTTGATTTAGTGGGATTGACTCTATGTGACCACCATTCACAATTAGAGTTAGTGACAATGATAGAGACATAATATTCCTCAATCTATACCAAGAACTTTCATTTCTTGAATTCCAAGTTATCTCTTCGTTGCTTTAGTTAGTAGCCATTACACCTTGCAACCCCATTACTTCTCAATCATTCGCAAAACCACTTTCAAATCCTAGGGAGAAGGACCTTGAGGCTTGGATGTCTCTACCTCATGGTTCTCAGTTTCATCCTTGTTCTTTGGTGGAGGCACTAGCACAATCAACAAGAATTCTTTGATGTTAAAGGTACTTTAAAGTTAACATCATAGTTAGCTTCTTTTGGTAGTTAATTGATCATTGCTCTCACACATAAAAGATGTAGAATATTGCCTTTGGCCTTCAATTCCATCTTTCTATACTTTTGAAATTTGTTTTCTCTTCAATTTCATCTTCCTATACTTTTGATATTTGTTTTCAATTCCATTGTATATACTATTGATTATTTTATATGTAGGCCTTCTATCTGATATTCTATTTCAGTACGATGGATATGCTTTTTCTAATGCCAGTGGTGCTGCATTTTGCCGTTCAGCTGCTCCTATTGTAAGGCACTAAACTTGAAGGCTCTCTTAAAAAAATATGATGAACTTGATCATGAACATATAGCTAGCAATGTGAATTAATCTTAGTTGATTCTGTGAAAAGTATTGGCATTGACTGTTCTGATGTCATTTTCATGTGATAAATTTAGGACATCAACAACCAAGGTTAGAAAGTGAAGAGTATCTATAAATTGTGGGTGAATTCATGGAAGTTGTTCATGCTGGTTCAGGTTTGTTTTCATTCAGTATAGATAACTCCCATTTCTCACATAGATTTTATCAACTTTTTTCTTCTTTCCTTTTTTGGGTGCATAGTTGGTTATTTTATCAACTTTTTTCTTCTTTCATTCAGTATAGATAAGTTATTGCTACTTGTGAGACTGAGTGAAATATAGTTGATTGGTTATTGGTTATTATTATCTTCTAATTTGGTTATTGCTACTTGTGAGACTGAGTGAAATATATTTCAATTTTATTTTCTCATTTTCAGGCCATTAAAATAGTTAAAAAAAAAGAAAAGTAAGAGATAAAACTTAGTTTAATTTTTATTTGACTATTGTTGATGTGATGCAGCCACATTCTCCAGATAACCGAGCTTTGCCAAGAGAATGCAAGAATGTGAAAATTGACAGTAGATATTGGATCTTGCACAGAGGGGACACAAGATATATCTTAAATTTGAAGATATGTCTCAGCCAGGACTTTTGTTATGTCCAAATTTCACTTGTTTTACTTTTTTTCCTATTGTTTTGTGTAATAGATGAGTTTTTTTATTTCATTTTGTTGCTGGATGATTAAAAATTATATATATGAGGTTTTGTTTTTGGAGCACATTAAAAATATAAATGAATGCACAAACTCGGATTTTTTTTATTTTTTTTTATTTGATAAAAAAATGGCCACGCTTTAAAGCGTGGCAATAGGTTACGAATGCGGTACCCTCTACAAGCGTACCCATAGATTTGAGATTGGCACGCTTCAAAAGGGTAGCAAATAAGTTACAAAAAGCCACGCATAGAAGCGTGGCCATAGAATCACACATATTGTCTCGCTTTTAAGCGTTGCGATAGCTAAAACTCAATGGCCACGCTGAAAAGCGTGCCAATAGAGTAACAGCCACGGCGGCATCTGTCACCCTTCCAAAAGCGTGCCAATATCACCAAAAACGTGGCCATATGTTTTCGGTACGCTTTTGGCCCCTTATCGGTACACTTTATAAGCGTAGCTAAAAGCCTATTTTCTTGTGGTGACGTAATACTCTCAGTTCTTTTCTGTTGCACTCTTGTGACACTTTTCTAAATTTGATCCACTCTTCGATAACCGGTTGCGACTATAATTGCGACGGGAACTTTGTTTTTGAATCATTCTTGATCGGTCTTGGGGAGCGCATCAATCTCTGATACTAAAGTTTCTTGGAGAATATTTAACTTTGATATGTTCCATTGACAATCTGCTATACAACATTTATACTTCCACCTTCTAGACCAACAAACTATATATGTTTTCTGAAAAATGTGCAAGTTGAAAGTGTTTTACATGGCACAGGAATTGAGTAAACAATGTTTATTGAATGGATGAAGAAAAATTCTGACGACATTGACACTCGAGAACTGACATACTCTGAATTCCCTACTAAATATGTTTGGAATAATGACACACAGTAGTAGACAAGAAGAAGAAACAATAAGTATGTTGGTAGAATATAGTGTTCCTCCTACAGCTGGAGAAAAGTATTATTTGAGAATGCTTTGGAATATTTTTTAAGGTAGCGGCTATTAATACGAACAAATAAGTACTATCAATGGTTTATTATATAATATCTTTAAAGAGGCATGCTATGAACTTGGTCTGTTAAAAGATAATAAAGAATTAAATGATTAATTGTCTTAAATAAGCATCAAATTGGGCCATAGGCAATCAACTTTGTCAATTATTCTCAATTATTTTCTTACATTGTGAAATTGTTGATCCAAGAGAGCTTTGAGATTCAAATTGAAAGGTACTTTCAGAAGATATCTTGTACAACCAATAGCAATTATTAAATTTTCCAACACTGAATTTAACCGATGAATAAGTGCAAAACTATTCACTTCTGGACATAGAAAAGAATTTGAAGAAGGTAGCCAAATCATTGGTAGATTATCCAATAATGCCAGCTCTGAATGATAACTTAATGGGTCAGATGAATAATTGTCTTATCAGTGAAGAATTAAATTATGATAGGCTAAAGATGTTCCAAGAACATTTAGAACTATTACTAGGATTTAATTCAGACCATAGAGTAATTGATGATGTGATTCTTCAATCAATAAATCTAAATCTAGCCAAGTTATTCTTTGTCTATGGATCAGGGAAACAGGCAAAACATACATTTGGCGAACTTTGCTTATACAAATGAAAACCACTATTTTACCACTATTGTTGTAGCTACTTCAAGAATTGCAACTTTATTTTACCAGGGGTCAAATTGTTCATTCCAGATCTAAAATCTCATTGGGTCCAATAGAAGATGCAACATGTGCTATAAAAAAGGGGGCACAACTTGCAAAGTAGATCATGCAAACTACTTTAATAATTTGGGATGAGGTCCCAATGAAAATAAAAATGGTTTTAAATCTGTTAATTGATCTATTCTAGATATTATGAAGCCTATTCAAGAAGAGTATTCATCAAAACCATTTAGAGGAATAACTACTGTACTTGGAAGCAATTTTTCCCGTTATTGAGAAAGGCGATAAACAAGATACTATTAGAGCTTGTATCAAGACGTCATATTACTAGGAATTATATGATTTTTAAACTTTGAATCAAAATATGCGTCTTAAATCAGTTGACTTAGACACCCAGTCAAAACTTCAAATGGAGCAATTTACAGATTGAACACTTGACATTGGAGATGGAAAACATTGCGCCGATAATGGAGAACCATGGGTAGAAATATATTCAGATTTGATGATTAAAAAATCTAATCACCAATTAACTTTATTATCGAAATAATATCTTTAGATTTGGACACAAATATTGGAGAATAAAACTCGGTAAATAGAGCTATCTTAACAGCTATAAATGAGATGGTAGAGGCTATCAATGACGACATAATGGAAAGGCTACCAGGTGATGTAAGAATCTATTTATCATCAAATTCTATTTGTAAAGCTCATTTCAATGTTGAAGATCAGAACCTACTTTTATCCTCCTTTGGATTGTAAATGGCCATTTGTCTTAAAACGCGGACAATACCCAATATCATTATGTTTTGCATTGATACAAGAATCAAGGATAGTCCCTTCAACATGTTGGATTGTATCTGCAAAAAAAAAAAAAAAAAAGAATCCGATGAAGAATAGCAATTAGAAGTTTAAGAATAGTTCATTTTAAGACTCATTTACATATTCCTAGATTTAATGATTTTTTTTTTGCAGAAACCTTCTTGACATAAACATTTTAGTTGATATTCTTTACATCGAACAATTGATATTTTAGTACACAATTTTGTCGCTATCATATAAAGGTATTTAATTATTGGAAGGAATAAAGTTAGGGTTGTGCTATGCTACTAAAGATATAACTTTTTAGTACATGCTGAAATTGGTTGGCACACTAAAGTAGTGATGCATGTTGGGTTTGGTAGAAACCTCGAGAACAATTCGTCTGTAATGTAGAGGGAGCAGGCTCCTTTTCTATTGTTTGTGATTTAATTAGAGAATTGGAAAGACTCAAATGCGTCATTAATCAAGTTAGCTAAAGTAATTTTTTTTATCTTACATGTTATTGAATTGGAAGGGCTTTTTGGGATGTTTTGTGGGTCTGGTTGTTTAAAGGCCAACTATGAATGGTTTTAGTCTTAAATAAGTTTGATGCAAAATAATGGGATTTTTTTAAAAATAAATATTATTAATATAATTAAACCAATTTAAATATAACTATGTATATTTACCTTTTTGTTTTAAGTTAGTAGTGCTGCAGGATGTGGTTGAGTAATCCAAATTAATGCAGTGCCTCGTGCACTAGGTGCGACACTAGGCTTACCTTTCGGTGTGAGTGTCGCGTGGCTGCAGCATTGGTTCAGCAATGCAATACCTCAAGTACTGGGTGCGGCACTGGGTCAGGTGCCTCTGGCTGTGGCACTGGTTCACATTAACGTCTAATTTTTTTAGTTTTAGGAGGCCATTTCTCCCTTGGTTTGTACAAATTTTCATTGGCTTTACAAAATGGGATAAATATTTTATCAATGAAAGAAAATTAATAAAAAGAAAAAAAGATAAAACAGGAGGATAACACTGAGTACTTTTTAAAAAAATAAAAAACTAAGAAAATAAAACTAACAAATAAAAATTAAACCAAATTAATTAAATCATAATTTATCATAATTCATTGAAAAATATTTTTTAATTATATTTTGATGGTTAATATCCTCTACAAGTATAAATATGTTTTATTAATCATCAATTATGGTTTTATTATAATATTTTTTATTTCTTTCGTGGATGCATTTTGTCAAGCCAATGGCCCAAAGGCTGAGCTTGGTACAAGTCTTGCGAGAAATGGTCTCCCAAAACTAAAAATTTTATGTACAAAATCCTTTTATTGGTACTAAAATATTTATATATACTTGTAGACTATATTAATCATCAAAATATAATAATAAAAAAATATTTTTCAATGCATTATAATAAATTATGATTTAATTAATTTGGTTTAATTTTTATTTGTTCGTTTTATTTTTCTTAGTTTTTTATTTTTTAAAAAATACTCAATTGTGGTTATCCTCTAATTTTATTTTTTTCTTTTTTATTTATCTTCTTTCATTGATAAAATATTAATTCTATTTTGTTAGGTCAATAATGGCTCGATGACATAACTCGTATAAGCCAAGTAAGAAATGACCTCCCAAAACTAAAAGAATTTAGGCATTAACGTGAACAGTGCCACAGCTAAATTTACTCAGTGCCGCACCCAGTGCTCCAGACACTGTATTACTGAATCAATGCCGCAGACACACGAAACTCACACAGAGAGGTAAGTCCAGTGCCACACTCAGTGCAAGAGGCACTGTATTAATTTGTGTTACTCAGCCACAGCCAGCGGCTGCTAATATAAAACAAAAAGATAAATACACGTAGTTATATTTAAATTGATAATAATTATATTAATAATATTTATTAAAAAAATCCCAAAATAATGATAGAACAATCCTACCTGATAATGATGTCATAGTTCGAAAGTCGGTAAAAGCCACGTTAGAATGCGTAATAATAATAATAATAATAATAATAATAATAATAATAATAATAATAATAATATAATCCAATCTAATGTATATATCATTATCAGTATATTATTCTACAATGTAAATGTTTTATGCGTCAAGAATACTGGCGTGGCGCATTCTGATTCCTGGTTTATTATGTCTTTCTTCGATTTGTTATTTCAAGTAAGTAATTCAGCATCATTAAATTAATTATTGACATAAATCAGCATCAATCATATTAATTAATTCTAAAAAATATGAATTTACACTCCTAACTTATTGACATAAATAAATCATCTTTTATTAAAATTGCTAATATATTTTAATGACCGATTGCAAATTGATACTTAGAGTGAATCAATTGGAATGTATTTAAAACACATAATTGTCGACGCAAAATATATTTGGAATATAGTTGGATAAAAAAATATTTAATCATTATATTATTCTATAATGCAAACATTTCTGACTTGACGTGATGCATTTTGGTGCCTGAATTATTTATGTCTTTTTTCAATTTATTATTTTAACTAAGTAATTCCGCTTCATTAATTTAATATTGACATAAATCAGCATCAATTATATTAATTAATTCTAAACAATATATGAATTGACACTCCTAACTTATTGACATAAATTAGCTTTTATTAAAACTACTAATATATTTTAATGAGCGATTGCAAACTGATACTTGGTGTGAAACAATTGGAATGTATTTAATACACATAACTGTCAACGTAAAATATATTAGGAATATAATTGTATAAAAAAAGATTTAATCATTTAGTATTTTACAACGCAAATGCTGACGTAATGCATTCTAATGTTTGAATTGTTTGTGCTTTTCTTAGGTTTGTTATTTCAAGTAAGTAATTCAGTATCATTAAATTTAGTATTGACATAAATCAGTATCAATTATATTAATTGATTCTAAAAAAATATGAATTGACACTCCTAACTTATTGACATAAATTAGCTTTTATTAAAATTACTAATATATTTTAATGAGTGATTGCAAACTGATACCTAGTGTGAAATAATTGAAATGTATTTAATACATATAATTGTCGACGTAAAATATATTAGGAATAAAATTGGATAAAGAAAGATTTAATCATTATATTATTCTACAACGCGAATATTTCTGGTGCACAAAAAGCTAACGTGGTGCATTGTGGTGCCTGAATTGTTTGCGCCTTTCTTCGATTTGTTATTTCAAGTAAATAATTCAGCATTATTAAATTAATTATGGACATAAATCAGCATCAATTATATTAATTGATTCTAAAAAATATGAATTGACATTTTATTGACATAAATCAGATTTTACTAAAATTGCTAATATATTTTAATGATCAATTGCAAATTTATACTTAGTGTGAAACAATTGGAATGTATTTAATATACATACTGTCGATGTAAAATATATTAGGAATAGTGGATAAGGAAAGATTTAATTTTATAATTGAGACCGAGGTTGCCTCGGTTAATTATTTGGTCATTAAAATTGATTGGTATCATATGTATCTATACCTTATATTAAGCTTTGGTTTAGGGTTAACAAGTATAAGTTTTAGAGCCAAATTATTGTGTTATTAATCTTCTTTTTTTTCTCTCTCCCCCATGTTTAATTCTTTCTTCATTGAGGTTGACCCTTTTAAGACGCATACTACAGCTTTAATTCGTCTATTCTTTTACTTTATTAATACTATTTTTCTTTATATTTCTATATATGATTGTTCATATTTATTCATTTAAATATAAAATTGTAGTGCGATTATTTGTTGTCGTAATCATTCAATATAGATCACATCCGTCAAGTGCCACATCGAATAATACTATGGAATCCGGAGACGAATTGCATTGATGTACGAATTTAGCATAGAGGCAATGAACTCTAATTTACAAAGGAATGGTTGGACAAGGTAATTTACAAATTTAACGTTATGTGGTTAAAGTTACTTTATTTTGTTGATAGATATAATCTTAATATATAACGGTTTTTTTTTTAAGAAACTCTTAGTAGTGTGGTGCTACAATGCATTGGCATTGAGGGGAATAAGGACAAATTTTTTCAAATAAAATAAATAAATATATTATATCCCAAAACAAATAAAAGTATCTTTATTTACCAACATTCAATTTTTATTAACTAATGAAAGGGATAGTCGGTGTGAGTTGCATCGAATGGCTGTGTTGACCAATGTGTAACATAGAATAATATACTGACAGTATAAAATACATGATAACTTTTACCATTTAAATATAAATTTAATTTCAATATATTAACAATGTAAAGAGATTTTACACATGCATTCAATCATATAGTGTCATGTCAATAAAAATAATTTTTTTTTTCATTCACCTCATAATTAGTTATGCAAACAAACGGATATGATTGCACGACAGTGTAAAATTTTTTACACTGTTAGTGCATCAAAATTAAACTATTTAAATATTTAATAATTAATATTGTATTCATTTATATAAAATTATAGATATCAAGTTAATTAAATTATATAATATAATTTTTTATCTGCAATATTTATAATTGCACTTATAACCATAAGAGAAAATATATGTAATCAATAAAAAGCAATTGATAATCAGCCAATTGTCTAATTTAAGTTAATATTGTATAACTCTAAATAAATAGAACATCTAATTTAAATTATTGGTTGAATTACAAGTAAACAATTAAAACTCATCAAACTAAAAAAACCTAACATAACTAAAAAAATTCAAAATTAACTACTTTGGTGCATGAACCGTCTTAAGCTTTTGGTGAAATTGGTGTATAAATTTAAATAAATAATTAAAATATATATTTAATTAATAATAAGCGTATCTTTATGTGAGTGTTAATTTCGTGTCCATTGATGCGGATGAAATTCTCAACTCGGCAAGTACACGAATTGAATCAAGTAATACCACGGTGAGTGGATATTGTTTCCATAAAGATTAAAGGATTAAGCAACAATTATTAACCGATTCTTTAATTACACAAGCCAATTATATGAGTAAAGTGTTTATCAAAGAACCAAATCAAAATAACAGAATGTAATAGGGAAAATAATGAGGAGAAAATAGTGATGAGAAACAATTAAGGTTTCGAAGATGTTTACTCTAAGAACAATAAATTTTTATGTTTATTTACTTTGATGCAAAGAAGATCTTTTCACGGTAAACCATAAATAATTAAACCCCAATCTATTGGTGATTCAATTTCTCTCTAATTACTTATTTACCAATTCCTTATGCAGACAATTAACTAAACAGGTTAAGTACATAACTGATTCGTATTTGCATAAACTCAAGAGTGATCACATATTTAACCAGTTTTAATCCTATTGAGATTTATAAAAATAAACAACTGCATACTTTTTAAACCACTATTTCTAGTTTTATTAAAAAGGCATGTGAACAAGTTTTCAAGCTAATCCTAATGTTAGTTTTTCCAAAATGCTATTTGAAAATTCAAATGCCATTTCCCTTTGTAAATTTGCTCTAATGCATCGATGAAGGCTTCTCTTTAGGCGCTGTTTTTCTGAGTGCAAAGATGATGGTTGTTCATGGCTCCAACTAAATGTCCACTGTAACATCCCAATTCCTAGACTGCAGTACTAGTAATTGAGAGTTACCATTCAGTGACCTCTAGCAATATAATATATAGTATGAGCCTGTCGTATTAAACGTAAACTGATAACAAAACAAATCATTTTTATTTATATGTTCAGAGATAAGACGTAACTTAGTTAACAGTATACATATATCATACAGACTCTAGATAGATATACTAAGCACTGAGTTCTGGCTCATCCTGACAGCCCCTAGACTGGCACTCAGGCTTCTAACAAAATACCTAACCCTCAAAAGTACTACGAAGTGAGGGAAAGACTCTATCTGTTATATATGTTAAACTAAAGATAGTCCTATCTAGGACAGCCACCTCGTTGCACTGTCGGTCCTTTCGGAGTAGAGATGTAACACAGTTGAGTAATAGTGGATCCCGGAATGTCAAGAATGTGCTCGGTCGGAGAAGACGTCTTCATGAGGGCGGTCACACTGTCTCTCGAGTCGTGAGGTAGTAGGAGAAGTAGTAGAATTGATGAGGGAAAAAAATGAGCTGGTGGCCCGTGAACTTCGTGATCCTCCTCTCCTTGTCGCCATCTTCTCTATGATGATATCCTGCGCAGGGAATAACTAAAGGGGTGAGAACCTAAAGTTCTCAGTAAGGTACGTGCTACGGGAGACTCTTCTAAGGGGAGTACCCTAAGACCTTCATCTATGTCTTGTTCCATCTCTTATAACTTGACCTATTTCCTAGATTCCTTATTCTAGTTACTTCTAGATTCGTTAATCAGTCACATATAGTCAGAACAACAACAGGGTAAGTAAATACACAACAGTCAAGTAGAACAAGTCACCAAACATTCACAGATCATAAACACAGAGATATGCACAAGCACAGACAAATGCAAATGCGGCAACCAATATGATGCATGCCTGATTCTAGTGTAGACCATGAGCTCATGCGTCGGTTGTAACCCGCAACCCGATGTTATCCGATGCCCTATTGACCGGATATGGTTTCTCCACTGTGCGTCTCTCTGTGCATATAGCACCATAGCCATAATAGAGGCATAATTCATATGTATTTTTGACG
>JASCZI010272103.1:0-25597 GCA_036250425.1 Stylosanthes scabra
CACCTTCCTTCCAAGCCGTTGATGCGGACACGTTATGCGTCGTTGACGCATTGGCCTCAAACGTGGGCCACACGATGCACACGAGGGCTTATCTGGGCCGTTAGATTCTCTTCTCTTTCCTCAGAATCCGTGTGCGACGGATTCTCTCTCCCCTTGGGCCGTTCGATGCTCACGAGGCTTCATCTCCACCGTTCACTGCTCATGGATTTTTATTCGAAAAAAAAAAACGAAGAATGCGTGTTTGACGAATTCCATCACGCCATTCGAAAAAAAAAAAGGCCTGCCATTCCCATATTAACGTTATTCCCCACACTGTCTTCATATTGGGGTATTTCACCATTGAAGGCCCAATATTGAAAATAATTTACGATATACATGTGTGGAACAAGAACTAAATTTAATTTGTTTAATTTCTTAATATTAATAATTAAGTAGCTGAATACCTTAGCTTATACCAACCATGAAAGGTAGGTTTTAATTTGCAATAATGTATTTGACATATGGACCACTAAATTTATATCAAATTATTTATATGTCTATTCCAATTACTCATTCTCAAATTAAGTAATAATATGTTCATTTCTTCTTTAAATTACTAATTTAATTAAAAAATTAAAAAAATATATTTGCATTAAGAAAAGTATCCACATTGAGAACGGGTTGAAATAAATGTATCATATGCTTCCAGAGTTCCAGGATTATGCTAGAAAGACTATATAACTTAAAATTATTTTATTTAATTTAACTTCTATAATTTTATATATATGATATTCATAATGATATATTTATTATATTTAATATTATTCAATTATTTTAAGGATAATTAGGAAGTATAAAATAAAAACAATTAACTTTAAACTACTGTATACTAAATTTCTATTTTCTCCAAAATATTTATATATTCCTATATATTATAGGGCCAAAGTAAGTCAAAAACCTCTCTTCTCTATTGATAATGCTAATTGATTGCTACATGTAAATATATTAATCTTGGCCAAATAATCCAAATTAATGTGAAATTGTCTCTTGTAGTTGTGCCCAAATATTTTTTAGAAGCCACTACTGAATTTGTTGGAAATAATAATGGAATAAAAAAAATCTAATTATAATAGTATTATCACCATTAATATAACGTGTATGTGTTGGAGATTCCCAAGCAAAGAATAAGGTCCAAGCCATATTACTCTGGAGTGTATGTATATTCCAACATCTCTTGCATCCAATAATGTGCACACATACAAAGAAGCAGAAACCTATCATTTTCCCTACGAGTTCCTAGGGTTCCTTGTCCCTTATTTCCACAATGCCCAATAATGCACTATAATTTTTAGAACAACTATTACCTATATATATTATTAAAAATATTTGAAATAACATACACAAATATAAGAATATTTGGTAGTTAATTCAATAGTTGATTTTCAATATATGTACAGAGGATTTTTATTTTCGAATATTAATATTAAAAGTCAGTGCAAAGTGAACACTTAATATAAAAATTTAATAGTCTTAAAAAGTATTTGAGTGTTTGAGTAATTAAAAGTTACATTAAAATTTAAAAGTAATAAAATGAGTGTCAATGTGAATATGATAATTTGAATATTTAAAATAAAATAGTTTATCTATAATCTAGATCCTCTTAATAAAAACTTCTGATAAACATATATTTTTAGACTCTAATTTGGACATAATTTTCATTATTTAATGAGTTATTTTAATATATAAGACTCAAAATTAATTTGAATGTGTGTTTTTAGTTTCCTTTTTCTTTTTTTTTTCTTTTCCCCCTTGCAATTAGATCCAAATCGATAGAAATTATGTACCTATTAGTTAGATTAGATTACACATGCTTATAAATTAAACGGCCAGTACTATGGCCTTGGAAGAAGAGAAGCTGCTTGATTATTATCACTTCTCTGCTTATCCTTTTCTTCTAATTATTTCAGATAAAATTATTATTAGTCTATGGTCTTTGTTTGAGTGAAACTTACTCCTCCAATTTTTAAATCCAATAATTGGCATAAGAAATAGCATAGATATAATAAGGCTAGAACTGAGTCCAATTGAAAAAAAAAACATATATTGAATTATTTAGCCATTTTAGTTTTATCTGTATGCAAGTCAAATTAGTTTATTAAATTTTAATAAAATTAAATTGGATTTTTGAATAATTAACTAATTTGTATCAAATACTTAATACTTAATCGGATGAAAATCTTGCACTAATAATTAAAAAAATACCAATTGAATTTAGAAAATTAATTTATATACATAAAATTTAAAAAAATAAAATTACATATGAAAAAAATTAGATAATCAACATTTTTTGCATTTATCTTATATTTAAGTCAATACTACTCAATTCATTTTTATTTTTTCACTAAAGTAAAAGTATCGCCCCATATATATAGTTCTTTTAAGTATTATTCACTCAAATCTAATAAGATGAATTAAAAAATAATAAAATAAAATGAGAAGGAGAGAATATAAATATCATTATCAAACTTGATGAGAGGCTTGCTAGGACAGAGAAGAACCTTTGAATAGGAATCTTTTTCTTTTTTTTTTAACTCTTTTCCCCACAAAAATTACTATGACCTACACAGTTAGGTGAAATAATAAAAAGTAAGAAAGAGGAAGCAGCACATAAAGAAACGCACACACACTCATGTGTCTCCAACTAGTGCTCCATCTTTTTATGCCTTTTTATCTTTGTTTATTTATTTTCCCTCTTTTGTTTATTTCTCAAACCCTAAAATGAAAGGACACAGAAGCTGATGAGTATATGAGTGATGGCCAACCAATTATGAAGAATTATCTACAACCCCATTTTCATTGCTATCTCATTCATTCTCAATGCTGGTTTAATTTACACATGATATATATGTGGTTTTGCCAACTAATATATTTCAATTTTAAGAGAACAAAAATGTTTGAAAAATAATTTTAAAATCAGACTAAATAACTGACAATTAATTTATTTTATATTTTTTAATTATTATTGTTGGAATAATTGGATAATATTAAATGTAATACATGTATATATAATTATGAATACTACATGCATAAAATTATACATACTAAATTAAATAAGATAATTTTAGGTTATTATATCCCTATCTAGTTAATGAGAAATTATATTATCTCCTAATTTTTTTTAATTATTTAATACAAATATAAAAATATTTAGTTACTTTTTATTTCAAGATACCTAAACTTTGATAATGTACTGTTTTATGAAACTTTATTTATCATTTAGAAAAACATTTAAAATATTAAATACCATTACACTGATTAAAACATTAGTTACAAATTTTAAATGATAAAATTTTCTAAAACTTATAATATTTTTAATATATTTTCATTTTTTTAAAAAATTAAAAGCTAAAATTTGAATCCATCATGAGAACCTCTCTCCTCTCCTCTATGACCACAAATATATATATAATTAGTGACATAATAATCATATTGAAAGCTTCATAATTAGGTAAGTTTTTAATGATAAAAAGGATAAATTAAAGAAGCATAACAAGGTTCACAACCACCCATGAAACTTAATTAAGCATCATTGTTAGCAAAAAGATACTTTTATGTGTTAGTTTAAACTTTAAACCAAAAAAAGTAGGGACAATGGCTGGAATGTCAGCCAACCATAGCCATATAGACCCAAATTAAAAATTTGCACAAGGGCCAGGAAAAGAATAGAACATAGAAACATATTTATTAATTATTAATTATATCTTAATTTAATCTTGATTATCTTGGATTTGGTAAAGAAAATTTGAGTGGTTTGTTCTGTTCTATAAAGATATCAAAGACCAAGAAGAGAGAATATGTAACATGTACAAGTGAAAACAAAATGTAGGTATCTAAGTGTATGTTTTGTTTCTAGCTTCAATTTCTGATGAATGCTATATAATTATTATATTATATTATATAACCTAATTAATTAATTAATCTATGAATCTTTCACTAACAAGGTAGATTAGTAGGTGCATGATACACATATACTTGATTGCAGCTTGTTTAATGCACACATTGGAACACAAGGAGTAGCATTTTGTCTTCTCAAATTAAGGAAGAGCAAACCTTACTAATTATGGAAATTACATAAATGCCATGTCGGGGGAGCAAGGCATGCATGCATTTTAGTGGGAAGAACTTAGATACATACTAGCTAGTATCCACTTTATTTAGAACATATTTTTATAAGAAAAAGAAAGCATATGCAAATAAGAGAAATTGTTTGTTAAATCCGAAAAAAACTAAGGATACGTTTTTATTTTCTGTTTTTATTTATTTTTAATATTTTTTGTTTTTAAAATTCAATAAAAATAATAAAATTTTTATTTTCTGTTTTTTGCTTTCTATTTTCTATTTTTTTCATAATGAATTCCAATCTTATTGTGTGAGCACTTTGACATGGAAAAATGTCTAGTATTGGAAAATGGGTTTAATAAATAATATTTTGTAAATAAATAAATAAAATAAAGAGAGAGTATAAGAATAGGTTATCATAATCGGGTGGGTAACACACTGTTCTTAAGATTTATTATTGTCTAATTGTTCTTTTGCCGGAATTATGAACAAAACCAGATTTTATATAAGGGAGTTGTGGATTCATGATATAGCCTCATTAACATTTTATATTATCTTTTGAGCTTTTGTATATAATGGACATCCTTTTATTATTATCAACTCAATATAAATCACCTTTTTTTTTCTGTTAATATAGAAATTAGTTTAGGTGATATATATATTATCATGTTGATTAACTGTTTTGGTTAATTGCATTAACACTTAATAACAAGAGAAAGAAAATTATCATAAAAAATAATGCAAAAAAAAAAAAAAAAAAACCTATAGACACAGGAAATAAGACTCAAACCTACGACATAGAATTTCAATAAAATCTGATGAATTGACACAAAACAATCTTATATTATCTATCACAACAATAAAAAGATTGTGTTTCATATCCTTTGTTTTCTCTTGATTTAATTTTATTTCATGTTGAAATCTTTGGAGCCTTTCCAGATTCAAGTGTCCATATTATGATTCCTAAAGAAGATTCGTATAAGAATAAGACTTTTTATTTTTATTTTTTATAATTATGTAATTATTTTGTATTTAATTTCCATTGCTCTTTCCCACCACTGTTGTGGTCCTTTGATGGTTACTCTTTAGAGATGTAGTTGACCCTCCATCCTTGATCTCATATAAAACCCAACTAACCTAAAATTTCAAGTTTGACCTAGGAATAAATTTAAATTTCTAATTAGATATATAGATGATGATTTCATTTTCGGTTAAATTGCATAAAATCTCAAGGATGTAGACTAAAGTGTTATTTGATTGAAAAGACACCTCCATCAAGCTGGCAAATTTTAATTTGTTTCTTATCATTTACTTTTATTGCATGATCATATTTTAGCACATAATTAACTTTTATTATATTTAAATAATGTTTAAAAAAAAAACACAATATATGTAAGATTCTTTTGGGCAAGAAAGTGCCCTTCTACATTCCAACAATAAAACATTGTAATTATGGTGGCTTTTAATAAAGCGGGAATAAAACGGAAATGAAGTTTGGCTTTAATATTAACCAGTTCTTTTTTTCCAAATAAATTAAATATTAGGCTTTTATTTAGATAAATATTTAAAATATTTTATTTTATTCCCTGAAATTACAGTAATAAAATGTAGAATGTATATTAAAGAATATTAAATCTCATATATACTTGAATATTATAAAAATAAAGAATTTACTTAAAGGGTTAAGCTAACTTATGTTTTAAGGACACATTATAAGCTTACTATTAATGGAAAGTTTTAAATATTTACATTTAATAAATACAAAATAAATACATTAAAAACTTAAATTTTGTGTATTTCCAATAAAAAAAATTTTAATTTATAATATTATTATGTGCCTTAGGCACAGCTAAACCCTTATTTAAATGTTTTTATTTTTTTTGGGAAAATCAGTGTCATTAGAGAACAATTAATATGAATTTACAATGATTAATCATTATTAGTCATTGATAATAAACAAGGAACAAAAGAGCATCATGATTTTCATTATGGATTTTGTTAACGTAACAGCAAATTCAGAGTGTCCAAAAATGAGGTTGCATGCATAATAATTCCAAGATTTAAGTGTTTAAATGGCTCATCATCCAATTGCTGCATCTTCAGACAAGGTGCAATCCTCATCATTTTCCCACCTCACTCAACCATCATGTCAAATTGAAATTATCATCACCCTTTCCACAACATCTAATTTTTTTTGCAAATTCATTATATATACACCATATATAGTATATATACATCATTGAACCAATTAACTAGGAAAAAGAAAAAAAATCATTAATGCTTAAATGATAATAATCACATACTTCTTAATACCCAAAATAAGACTATATATGTATAAATAAACATAATTTTATGAACAAATACTCAAATTAATTTTAAGATCAGAAACTTTTAATTCTTAATAAATTTTTATTGTATAATTTTTTTTTAGAATTATTTTTATCGGATGAATTAGTATCTTTGATGATGGAAGATAAGCTACATTTCCCGTTTAATCAAATTCTTAATAGATATATTAGACAAATGATTTTTTATTAAATTTTAGTACAAGACAATTAGCTAGACTAAAAAAAAAATTTACTGTATGGCAAATTATTCTCTTTCAAAACAACATGAAGACCAATGATGAAAATAACATTTAAAAAATTTTAGAGAGTAAAAATGTAAAAGAGGCACAATATTCGATTTAGAATTAAAAGCAAAAGTGTTGTGGGCATGATATCCAATGATAAAGTTACCCCAATATTAGTAAAGATTGCTTAGTTGATTCAAATGATTTGACATTTGTTTGCTTAAATACAGTATTATACTTGATTATATGAATGAAAATAATAGCGCTAATATTAATATGCATCGCCAATTAATTAGTTGACTTGAGTAAGAATAAGGTTTATTAACTTTATTATATATGCCCGTAAGGCCGTAATATTAACTATAATAATAACTATAAAATACATTTATTAATAATCTAAATATAGAATTATAATTAACTAACCATCATAAAATATTTTATATATTTTAAAGAAATATTATGCTGGTTTAGTTTATCGTATATTTAAATTATATCAAATTATTTATTAATAAATCCAATGATATTAAACTAACAAGAAATTATGTTGTATATGTGATATATGTAGCATATAAATGTGCAACAAGTTAAACTATGGAAGATTGTATGAATTATAACTTATAACAATAAAAAAGGAAATCTAAAATCTAAGATAGATCTACGATCACACCAATATAATTAAATTATAAGATTCAAATTATACCTTTTTAAGAATTCAAATTATATTTTTTTAAAGATTTTGTCCAATATATACTCTATCTAGATATAGATATTAAGGTTATCGATCGAAAAAAAATTATTATAAAAGATACAATTTAAATTTTTTAATAAATTATTATGTATTTATTAAAAAATTAAAATTATTAACAATAATTTTGGTTTATATTTTTAAAATTTTTTAAATATGTAGATAATGTAAAAAAAAAAATATGTAGATAAAAATGGAAGCATGCTAAATTTCTATTGGTTAGTTAAAGTCTTATTTTTCTCCCAAACCCAATGAAATACCAACGCTTTCTCATGGTGTTGCCATTATGGTAATTAAAGCTGAAAAGTGTGGGCAATGATTGTATGACGTCAGCAAGACAGCAACCTCCACTTTAGCTGAATGACCATCACTGCCCCCACCCCTGTTTACACCACAATCCCCACACAACACTAATAACACACTTAACAATAAATATTTAATATTTGTTGGACCATATTTAATACTCTTTCAATTTCATAATATTGTAATTTTGACATTTTAAAGTTGCCTACAACGATTTAAAAGAACATATATGGGATGTTTTAGATTCTCTTATATATAAAAAAAAACACTAAAAATATCCTATTCCCTCCTCTTTCAATATTATAATCCATAACAAATCACTTATATATATAAAAAATGCTGAAAGGTAGAAATGGTATAAAGTATATTTTGTATTAAAATTGTAAAATGATCATAATTTAAAATAAGGGTACATCCATACATGTGTTAATCTCGTATTTATATTTATGCAATATAGCAATGTTTTAAAATGGTGATAACTCACATAATGGTTATTACTTATTAGAATAATTACAAATGAAAATAACATAAAGAATAATAATTCTAACTAAATAAGTGATTTTATGAACTAAGTAGCTAATTAAGCAAATTCACTTACGCGCTTTTTTCCTCTTATTATAACGTTTATATTTCTTTTAGCTTTTCGTCAATTACCATTTTATGTTTTCCAATCGTTCTTCTTTTCTCGGCTTCGTTCTTCGTTTCTCTCAAACGCTCTCTGTAACGATTTATCATCATGATTCAAATCTTAATTTCTTTTTTTTGATTTCAATGTTTTCTGCAAAGTTCTTCTTCGCATTCCTCTGCGTCGTTTTCTGTATTTTTACGTGAGGTACGTTTGATTTTAAATTCTGCAACATTCTTAGATTTGATTTTCTTTTTTGTCTTATTTTTCTGTTGTAAGATTTCTGTTTTCATTCTTGTTGTTAGATTTGAATTTGATTTTCATGATCTCATTGTCGTGGTTTTCTTCTTCATTTTTCGTTGGATGATTTGATCTCTGAAGAAGAAAAAGACGAAGAAGAAGAAGATGCAACATAGAATGAAAGAATGAAGGAGGAGGAGGAGGAGGAGATGATGATGATGATGATGATAATTTTATTTTGGTGCATTATACCTTTATATTTGTGTACAGTTTTGAATATTATTTGTGTACAGTTTTGAATAATATTTGTGCACAATATAGCTTTATATTTGTGTACATTATAATTTTTTATTTCGGTGCAGTTTTGAATTTTACATGATTTCTTTAATTTTGAGTTTTACAACAACGACAACAGCAACAATAACAACGACAACAAAGACGACAAAAAAAAGAAGTTACAGGCATGAGAGGAGGAGAAGAAGAAAAAGAAGAAGAAGAAGATACTAATGGCAACAAAGAAGAAAGAAAATGATAACGAAAACGAAAGAGAAGGAGAAAAAGATGACGTTGGTGAAGAGTGTATGTATCATGCTCTTTTTAGTTAAGAGTGATGTTTTTATTATAAGTTTATCTGGTTAATCACTTGGTTGATAAAAATATTTATTTAAATAGCATTATTGCAAGAGAAAATTATTAGATAATCTGTATATTTAATTAAATTACTTAAAATAATTATTTAAACTATTATTTTCACATAAAAAATTATTCTAATTATCTTCGTGCAAGTAGTTATCTTTTAAAATAATATATGTCTCTATAATATCTAAGCATTTTTATTACTCCATGAGTTTTCAAAATAGATTGATCATTTTAATAGAAAGAAATTTGTTAGATATTTATTTTTGTAATTTATAAAATAGATATTTTATTAAAAAAAAATATTAGGAAGCCAATACATTATGAATAACAGAGAGTCAATACATGGTTATGGATGATAACTCATATAAATTTTGAATGATAACTTAGTCTGGATATATGACTTACGAATGATAACTCATATAAATTTTAGATGATAACTTAATTATTGGCCCCATAATAGCTCCTAATATTGATTTTGTATCATTATTCTTTATTAAACGATAAATCAACCAATATATCTAACTAGAATAGTATAAAAAATAATAAAAGCTTATTAAGGAATTAATTTTTCCTAGTATAATTTATTAAACATCAATTTGGAAGTTTGTTCCTTATTTTATTAATATTAACTTTTTTGTTGATAATTTATAAAAATGTTATTTTTATAAGTTTTTTCAATCAACTCTCAAATTAGAAAATAAGATATAAATGAATGGGAAAATTCATTGTTAATGAAATATTTTAAATATTTATATTTAATAAATATATTAAGAATATAAATCTTTTATGTTTCCAATAAAAATTTATTTAATTTATATGTGCTCATACAACATAACATAACTAAACCTTAAAAATATTAACTTAAATAAGTTTAATTGAAAAAAAAAATTGTACGTATATGATCCGTAGAGCGTAGTTAGTATAGTGTACAGAGGCAACGAGGTTACAAGAAATCTTGTACAGTGTCTGAACCCATTTTCAGCTTCTTCTCTTCTCACAATCCGACAAAAACTCTTCTCTCTCTCTCTCTGCTTCAGTGGGTGTGTCTCGTAATTTTGCGTGAAAACCTCACCTTTTTCGATACCCTTTTTTCCTCTCATTCATTCTCCCCTTCCCCCAATCCCCCCTTCCATTTATTTCCCCTCCTTCATACATACAACTCCATTAACACACACACACACAACAAGCCATACAACCCTTTCAACACACTCCCACTCCCTTTTCCTCCTTCTTTCTCTTCCATTCACCAGCCAACATGGTATCTCTATACAAGCTTGAATCTCGTGGGATTGTATAACCCACAACAAAAAGCTCCCACCTTTCTTCTTTTCTTTGCTCTCTCTCTCTCTCTTTCTCTTTGTTCTCTTTCTCTCTCTCTTTCTTTCTCCCTGCAACTTCCTCTGCCGGAGGATGGCATGCCGGCGCCGGGAACTGATCGTAGTGAACTTGGATCCAGAGAGGAAGCTAAGTGGAGGCTTGAGGACCAAACAAGCAGGGAGAGGATCCTGCCGGGGAAGTTAGCTTTCCCTTCTAAAACTTGGAACAAGAACAAGAACAACAAGAAGAAGAAGAAGAAGAAGAAGAAAAAGAAGTAGATGAATGCAACTTGCTTGCTTTTGAATTGACACCGCCACTTTTTTTTGCTCTCTACTCTCTCTGTTGCTGAATGCTAAGTGTTACAGCGCTGCTTCGGAAGATTACAAACCAAAACTTTAAGCCTTTTTGTGGAGCCCCTTTTTGAGTTCAGGAAGAAAACAAAAATGGGGTTTTTGTTGAAGGAAGCTCTCAAGACTCTCTGTGCTCGGAACCAATGGTCTTATGCGGTGTTTTGGAAGATCGGATGTAATAATTCCAAGTAGGTTTTTCTTTCTTTTCTCAAAACTCACAATAATAATGGATTTTGTTTGTGATAATTGATGTCAAAGTTTTGTTTTTTTATGGCTAATGATTTTTTTTTGGGTGTTTTTATGCTTTTAATGTGTGTACTTTATTGGGAACCAAACGGTGGGATCTCATCCTAAATTCGTATGTTTAGATTCTGTTTCTGAGGTAGGTTCGTTTTCATGATAAAAATCCACACGTTAGTTCCTGTTTTGGAACTTTATGTGTTGTTTCTGTTTTGCTATCAAGAATCTTACTTATTATTATTATTGTTTTTTTGTTTGTGTTTTTTAAATTCACATTTTTCTTAAATATATATATAAAAACAAATTATAAAGTTTGTTGTGCATTGCTTTCCCAGGCGCACTATCTATTGATTCAGTACTTGATTTTTCCTTCTTTGGTGCTGTTTTGGTCTTTGTTTCTGATCTATCTTTATCATGTTAATAACTTATATATGATGCAGTGCTATTAGGTTCTTTATTGCTTTTAATTGAACTATAATTGTGATCAACATGCTATTAAGTTACCTTAAGTATCCAAAGCAAAATAGGAGAAGGAAAACAAAGGTTTCTTAGATCAAAATCTTAGATTTTACTGTTCTTTGTTTCTTGTTTTCTCCCTCTTGGTTTTATGGTGTGACATTTAGTTTTGATATAAGCCAATCTGAACACACACTAATTCTAATGTGGTTTTTTTTAATAAAATAAGATGAAAGGAGAGGAATAAAAGGAACTGCCTCTTTATAATATTGCAACTTACTTCCTTTTAAACCTTTCCGTTTTTGACTGAAACATGTAGCTAATTGTTGCTTATCTACAAAGTCATAAATTGCTTTCACACTATCTATATGCCTTTGACTATATGCTTTACTTGTTTGACTGTGGGATGTTTCTGTTTCGGTTAAATTAAGTAATTAACTGTGGTTTGACTTTGCAGGCTGTTGATCTGGGAAGATTGCTACTATGAATTGTTGCCGACTCCTTTCCCGGCAAGCGTTTCCGGGGTGTCTAATTTGCCTTACCAAGATGGGGACAGAAGCTGGTTTTCTTCGCTGGGGATTCAGGAAGAGGACAGAGTCTGTTCTTTGATTAACAAAATGATGGTGAATAATTCGGTCAATATAGCTGGTGAAGGGTTAGTTCTTTCATCTTTTTTGGCATTTAAAAGTTTATTCAGGTCCTAACTTTTACGGTTTTCGTTGTCGTTCCGTGTTGTTCAAGTGCTTTATTTTTATTGTTAGGATAATTGGACGGGCAGCATTTATGGGAAAGTACCAGTGGATTCTTTTGAACAATTTAACAAGAAATGCATATCCACCAGAGGTATGTGGATGATCTGCATCAAATCATAGAGTTTCTGTAGAAAGGAAAACTTAGTTTTATTTAAGCTTAGTTATTTATGAAAATTAAATTATATAATCATCTTCTGTGTGATATGGTTTATGTATTGCATTGGAAATGGTTGGAATTATAAACTTATGAATGGAGTTTGTGTGTTCATTTTAGGTGTATACTGAGATTCATCAGCAATTCTCAGCTGGAATTCAGGTTTGTGATTTTTATTATGCCTCACAGTTTGAGTAAACTTGTTTGATTAATTTATTTATTCGTTATAATTACTAATTCTTGATAATATATTTTCCTCCCTCTCTCTCTATCTCTCTCTCTCTCAGACAATAGTGGTTATTCCTGTGCTTCCGCATGGTGTTGTTCAACTTGGTTCTTTTTTACCAGTAAGTAACTCTTTCTTGATCTCAATTGCACGAGTTACGAGTGATTTCATTTGTTGATTCATTGAACACAATTTGAGTTGTTAGTGAATTTATAAGATGCTTGATGTTCACTCAAGCTAGAATATCTGGTTTGTCATTGAGTCCGGTGAATCATTTTTTTGACTAATCCAGCCATACTTGTACTGCAGATAATGGAAAATATTGGATTTGTGAATGATGTGAAGAGCTTGATCTTGCAATTGGGATGTGTTCCTGGTGCCCTTTTATCTGATGACTACTCAGCAAAACATTCTACCGGAAGTCTTACTAGACCTTCTAATGTCGGAGTACCTGCGTCTGTCGATCCACCTGTAATTTCCCCAAACTGCCCTCCTTTGGTAGCCGGTAGCTCCAACCAAGCAAGTTATTCATCTCATATCCCAAAGCCTATTGTTCAACCCATAAATGGTTACCAAGGTTCCATATTGAAACCTCAAAGCCGTAACATAAACCAGATATCATCCTCAATAAATGAAACAGCCGTCAGTGGCCAACAAGAGAGTATGGTTGTGAAGGCTGAAGCTGAATTGATGCCGTCAAATTTCGATTCATGCTTTCAAAAGCAATCCGTTTCTTATAATACAAGATCTGCATACAATGATTTAGCCACTTTCGGCCAACCGAGTCTCAGTGATTGCAGCCTTAAATACATGGAACATCAAATCTTATCTGGAGTTGGGAGAAAAAGTCATGTTAGTCCTAATATGAACACATCAAGAAGCTTTAATATGACTCAACCAAAAACAAATAGCAGCAGCCGTATTCTTGGACATGTCCAGAGTTCTGCAAATACATCAGTACTTGGAGGAGTCCCAACATCTGGTGGGATGACTAATTTCGGACCGGTTTCAAGCCTTTCGAAAGTATCCACTGCAGAGTTTTCTTTACCACAAAATGTTGGGGTCGGACTTCAAAATGGTAGATCAACTAGAGCTGGCATGCATTCCGTGTCGAGTTTGACCAATCAATCAGTAACCAGTCACATGCCTCCAGAAGGTTCTGATCAGAAGAATGTTGATTTAAAGCGTGCATATGATGCACTGGCCTCGTTGGATCAAGGGTTAGATGATGTAATGCTTCAGGACCTTAAAATCCCATCTCTTCATATTGAGGAGCATGTATCCATGAATGATCACATCTCGGGGTTTTTTGGTGATTGTCTCATTAAGGATGCTGCTAATCAACATGTGATGAAAAATGCTAAACATGAAGAAGCTTGCACTCGACCTCCACCGGGTGATGACCTCTTTGATGTTTTAGGTGCAGATTTCAAAATGAAACTGCTAAATGGAGACTGGAATAAGTTGCTTGCTGATGAACTAGATGGTGATGCTGAAAATCTTGATAACAAGACAACATATATGAATATGCAGGTAGCTCCACCACTTCATAATAGTTCGACAAGCGAAGCAATATCAAGCAGTGATATCATCTCCGGGACATGCACTGACAACCTCTTAGATGCGGTGGTCTCAAAGGCTCAATCTTCTTCTGCCATGAAACAGAACTCTGATGACATGTCATGCAGGACAACAGTGACAAGGACTAGTACCTCCTCAACTCCCTCTCCGGCCGGCAAACAAGTTTTGTTTGATGTTCCCAAGACTGGGGACAAGATAAAGTCGGCCGAAACTAGTTCCGTTAGGTCTGGTTGTGGCAAGGCTAATTCTGGAAACTGTGCTCAAGCCACTTCCATCTATGGATCTCAACTTAGTTCCTGGATTGAGAATGGGAGCCGTGTGAAGCGTGAGAACAGTGTTTCAACTGGATACTCTAAGCGACCGGATGAAGGTAAATCGAACCGTAAAAGGCTCAAGCCTGGAGAGAACCCCCGCCCTCGACCCAAAGATCGCCAAATGATTCAGGATCGTGTGAAAGAGTTGCGCGAAATTGTGCCAAATGGAGCAAAAGTATATAGCCTTTCTCTTGTTCTCTTACATCTCATTACAAAAAATCTTATTTAAGTATGTATTCTAATGCTAAAATTTTCTCTCCAATTTCTTGTAATAACAGTGTAGCATAGATTCACTGTTGGAGAGGACTATCAAGCACATGCTTTTCTTGCAAAGTGTGACAAAACATGCTGACAAGCTGAAACAAACTGGGGAGTCTAAGGTATAGACATCATCTGCTCTTTTCACCCCGCTAGTTACATTTCATAAATTGAAATAGTTATCATAAGGAAAAATTTTTTGCCATTGTGTTCATGTGATGAATAATATAAATAAGAAAATTATATTTTATACTGTTCTATATCCAGATTATTAGCAAGGAAGGTGGATTGCTCTTGAGAGATAACTTCGAGGGAGGAGCGACATGGGCATATGAGGTTGGTTCACAGTCAATGGTTTGCCCTATCATAGTTGAAGATCTGAGTCCTCCGCGACAGATGCTAGTTGAGGTAGTGATCAATGCTTTCATAATCTCATGAAATTCTTTTGGTCTTAAAATATTTGTGCCACCTTTTAAACTTGTTTGCTTTGATTACTTTCAGATGCTTTGCGAGGAGCGCGGCTTCTTTCTCGAAATAGCCGACTTAATCAGAGGACTAGGCTTAACCATCTTAAAGGGTGTCATGGAAACTCGGAACGACAAGATTTGGGCACGCTTTGCTGTTGAGGTAATACTCCAGAAAGTGAAATAACTAATAATAATAATAAGGGTGTGTTTGGTTTAGGGTATATGAGTGAGAAGTACAATTTCAACTGTGAACTCATTCATGAAATTGCATACACCGTGCTTACCCCTTAACCAAACATGCCCCTAGTATAATAAACTCTTCATAGATATATATACAAGTACTTTTAGTGGTTTTTAATGGTGAAGCAATTTTTGTTGGCGAAAATGTGGGACACTTTCTCAGGCAAACAGGGATGTAACAAGGATGGAAATATTCATGTCGCTGGTTCGTCTTCTAGAGCAAACAGTGAAGGGAAATGCCTCTTCATCCAATGCAGTTGACAACAACATGATGACTTATCATTCTTTCCCACAAGCTACCCAGATACCGGCGACCGGTATGCCTGCTAGTTTGCAATGAGCCACCTGTGTAACATCATTTGTTTCTTGGAATAGATTTGTGTTGAGAGCAAGTTTTTAAGAGCTTGCAATGACCGATATCAAATCTTGTCCAAGACTTCGGCAGGCGATCCTAACTCGGTCTAACTGCAACCATCTTTTGCCTTTTCCGATTTGACCGGCCTCATTCCAGAGGAGGATGTGTGGTGGATAATGTATATGAATGTCTTCTACTCTTCATATGACTCGCATCCAATTTTTTTCCTGTTCGATAAAAATTCTGTCGGTGAATGTGAATGCACCGTGCTCGGCAGTTGTCGCACCCGTTCTGATGTTGTATAGATATTGTAGGATTTGGAAATGGGGTCAGGCTATGCTGTTTTTATTCCCGCTTTTTTTTCTTAATCCATTTTTCCCCCTTGGAGTGGTGTGATCTTGGCTTTGTTAAACTGCTATAAATTTTCAGCTTTGTGTGGTTTGTAATGTAAATGTGGAATCTGTTTTAAATCAGATTGAGTAGTATTACTAAGTTTGATCAATTCTTGGCGTCACATGTTTCTAAAGTTCGTAACATTAGTCTCTTCGAAATACTTTTTAGGAAATATTTTAGGATTAAAATAGGACATTTAAAACGTTAGAGATTAAAGTAGGACTTGAAACAAAATTTGGGACTAAAATCGTAGTTTACAGTATTTTTCTTATTTTGAAGTTTAAATAACTTGTGATCAAGAGCTCTAGCCAAGCCCTGTTTGACCTTATGAGTAAGGTTATTTTTCACCTCACATATGGTTGCATTAAATGGTTACATATTCAGAGAATTGGAAGTTTAGACAGAAAAGGAAAAGGAAAGAAAACCACAAAGAATGCTGAACCATGCAACTTTGGTGTTACCAAATAATAAAAAAACCAATATTCTGTGAAGGGTAATTGCTAATGCCGAATTGAATTTGAAACAGAGAATTAGTGAAGATAAGAAGGGATGAAGCATAGGTTACTTGTATAGCAAGTCATCATGGATAGGATAGGATTAGTTACTACTTATGAGAGGTAAGGTAGTTAAGAGAGTTAGGTCTGTAAAAAAGTCTGTTAGTTACTGCTCCAAAGAACATTTAATGGAATCAAGTTAAGCAATAGAAGAATATTCTGAACAGGAAATCTTTCTTCTCTTCCTTTCTCTCTGTTGACTCATGTTTTTTGTGATGAAAAACTTGACTAATTTCTTGTATTTAAATCTAATTCTATGTGCTTTAATATCTTATCTTTGTTTTTATATTAATTGTTGTTTTTGTGTGCATATGAGTATTCTATACATAGTAATTATTTGCAAAGCTTTCAGTGATAATATTTGACTTAGCATCATTATTTTTGAAAAGCCAAAATGAGTACTTTGATCTATAACGTCACCTATTGAAAAATATTTTAGTATATACCCTGTTTTATATATCAGCAACAATTTTTTCCTATTGTTTAGGAATAATAATTATAAATATTTTATTGATAGTCATGTATGATAACTAATGTTTCTATCCTATGATTTTGGAATGTCTTGGCATTATCTTAATAATTGCAGATTCTAAAGAAAACAAAATTGGAATTCTCTTTGAATTATAACTAAGACTATCAAACTGCAACTATATTCCTTTTGGAATTTCTTGTTGCTGCCTCTTGTGTGTTTAATGTGCAGATTATAAGAAGAGCTTTACAGAGAAATAATTGAAAATCAAATCATAATGAAGGAATCCATTTCTGTAGACACCAACGTTCTCTTCTCCATCAATAAGGAATGATTTTCGAAATCCCTTATTCTTGGGCAAAAAGATCAAATTAATGTAGGAGTGGTGAGCAAGCTATCTTCAACGGACATGATTCTATCTTTTTGGGTGCTCATCAAGTCAAGCTCTCTTATAAATCGAAGATAATTCAGCAACAACAGATATAATTATAACACATTTTCTCATCTTTTCTAAGAGTGCTTAAAGCTTTATTCTTCTCTATTTGTTTTCTTGCTTAGTCTTAGTTTTGATTTATCATACATATCATAAAAGGTAAAGTGAGAGATTCAAAAGCCATATTTATTTTTGTGAGAAATACAGCTAGGTTGTTAGTTATGAGAAAATTCCTAAGTGATTGAAGGTTAGCTGCGTGAGAAAAAGTCCTAAGTGAGTGAAGCTTAGGTGTTGTTAGTTTTGAGAGTGGAGTGTGCTCTCAAGCATTAGTGTTTATACTTAAACAAGTATAGTTGAATTCCATCATTGTGAGTGGTGAAAAACTGGATGTAGATCTCAGTAAGAGATCGAACCAGTATAAATCTTCGTGTTCTTCTTCTACTCTCTCTCTCTTTTAAGTTTTATTGTTGTTTCGTTGTTAAGAGATAATTTCAAATTTTATCTTCTACCTCCGCTACAATTTTATCTCCTAATTCAAAAAAATATTTGTATTCCTTGATTCACTCCCTCTTAAAAAATCTTCACTCTCAAACACACATTCTCTCAAATATTTGTGTATGTTTTAAAAAATAGTTTCAATTTTTTTGTTTTTTTTTGTGAGAGCTATATTTTAAAACTAATTGTCAATTTATAGTTAAAAAATTTTCCGTGACAATTTTTTTAAGAAGCAATCAACCGAAAGATCCATTTGACCATTTTCAATATTTAATTAATTAACTCCAATCAACAAAATAATTCTACTCAAAGAACAAATAAGTGCCTATTTAGGAGGTGTTCAATTTGCATTATCATTTTTTTGTTTTTCAATTATTATTATTATTTCGGTTGGATCTGTATTGGTATATTATTATCCCTTTCAAGCTTCAACAAGAGAACAATGCAGAAGGATAAGAATTTGGGGAGAGCGTAGTACAAAAATGAGTGTCATGGATCAGAAATTTATGGAAGCCGTTAATCTTTCGAAAGAAGTGATGGAAAGAGTGAAATGACGGGAATGAAAGGAAAGGTGGTGACCGCTGAATAATACTGTACAAAGTAGAAAGTACATTAAATTATGAAAAATGTGATTTTACCTGCTTCTAAAATCAGGCATTATATATTGTGGTAGTTTTGGATGGATTTTTTTAAGAAAAAAAATATTTTTTTAAAAAAATATTTTTGATTAAATTTAAAAAAATAGTTTTATTAAAAAAGTAAATTAATTGTTTTTTGTAAAAGTCAATAATATCTTATAATAAAATAAGACAAAAAAATGTTTCTTTTAATAGTTAATTTTAATAAACAATAGCATAACCCTTAAATTATGTATAAAGTAATTATTATATGGATAAAAATATAGGAAACATTTTAAATGTATCTTCACTAATTTTAGTGATTTAATTTCAATATGAATAGTTAAAATCAATTTAAATATTTAAGATAAATGACTAAACCGATTAAACATCCTAATTTTGTGATATACTTGATTTAAGTAAATATTATATATTTTTTAAATTTTTTATATAAGATGTATATTTTATTGATATGATAATTGAAACACAATAATATATAACGAAGATGGATAATATATAATTTAAACGAGATCGAACGTTCATAAATTTGTAATTGAAAAAAAAATTGTTAATATGTTTTAAATACATATTTGGTGACATATTATAAATGAGAAAGTCTGTCATCAAAAAAAAAAAGTCTAGTTTATCAACATTTTGATAATTAATATTAATCAATAAATTTAAAATATTATTATTTATTTAGATTTAATCTTTTATAAATTGTGCTTCTCTTATTTTATTGGGTTTTTACTTTTTATTGATTATCATTGGCCAAAAATTTATTAACTATTTAGCATGATTATTTGAAATACATATATATTACACTAATTTTATGTATATATATAGCAAATACTTTTGAATTGATATGAATGGTTTTTTGAAATATAAGTTTCTAATTTGGCTTTTTGGAAAAAAGGAAAAGTGTATATATTTTTGAAAAGCTAGTGTCATAAAATCACTCTTGTCAAAAGTTTAAGTTAATAGGAGTAGATAATTTAAATGATTAATTTTATCTCTAATATGTTCTTTTTCTTTTAAAATTCAACATGGATTTAGACCTTTAAATCACAAGCTCTCATATCGTATCACTTCAACAAAAAAACTTACGTCTCATCATCCCATTTTTTTCATATGATTTAATTTTCATAATTATTCTGCTAATTGCTATAATGGTTTCATCATCTTAAACAACTAAATTGAAATGTAGCTTGAACACACTACTTAACCAGCATGCGAGTCAAATTATCACATTTCAATAGGTTTTGGGCTTTTGGCTTTTTGTCCTAAAAAAAAAGGAAGGAGGAAAGAAGTTAGAAGGTTCAGCTGTAGGTGGATTATGTCTTAATCAAATAAACCAAGTTTAAAGTAAGGAATTTTTAGTTTATACTGCAAAAGTGAGAACCCCAATTTAATCTCTAATTAATATATGGTATTAGTGCACGTCATTATCATATCTAAAAGCCAATTCACTGGTCAAGCATAATAAGCTAATTAAGATTTTTTAAATATCTTTTCTTGTTTTATAAGTTTAATTGTGTCTGACCCTAATATATAATGCTTCCACTAATTGAACCCACTAACTAACGCTGAAAATCTCATACTATTGAGCCTAATCATGGATTACTAGAACACTATGGCTATGCATTACCCAGCTGGCACTCTATGATGTGAAGTTAATTACTAGAAAATATATATTATTGCTTTAATTTGTGTTGATTACTAAATCCAGGAGCCAAAAAATTAAGCAAAGATTTCTATTTAAATGTGTGGTAGCTAGCTAGTTGGTCTTATATTCCAAACATGCCAGTTATTTACCATGGGTGCAATGTGTTGCAACATGTTTGAGATTGTTAAGGTCCAACAAGTAAAAATGCGCATAGATAATTAACTTGCGTCGGTCGAGTAGTTAGTGCAATTGTTGTTTAAATAAGTGGCAGTTTCGGAACTTTTCTCATATAAGTGACAACCGATTAATTAGTGTATACCATTAAATAAAATTTAGATTCATGACAAATTAAATTTTGATTTATCCAGATAAAAATATCGACTTAGATAGCATAGGTGTAAAAAGAAGAATAAAAAGAATATGAATGAATAGAATTGGTGATAGGATATAACTTAAAGTTTTGGTAAAAGATGACTAATTCTCCAAATTCGTTTTTGAAATATTTTTTCAATGTAATTATTCTTTTAAAAGAGCTAACATTAGTGCGTAAAAAAAAGTAAATCTCTCCTTAAACTTTAAATTTATGCAAATGAAAAATTAAAATTTGTTTAATTAACTAGAAATGCGATCCTCCTTAAATTTAGACATGCACCTTCTATCTTGCTTGTCATATATTACTTTTTCTTTTGATCAAAAGCTCTCCTTCGTTGTTTTATAGAATAAAAATCTTCTATGTCAAATTCTATTCTCTTCTTTGTTCCACTATTTATTTATTTGCTACTAGCTAGGAAAATATATAAATATCTTATGGTCAATATTATTTTAATAGGTAGTCGTTTATATGAATTTGATAATTTTTTAAATCTTATTAATTGGTAATTTATAACTTTTTAAATGTTTATTGCAACGAAACTATATATTCCCTCAAGAAATTAAAAAAAAATCGGCAACTCGTGTGCTCTCATATATACATCAAGTATAAATTCTTCTATTATTTTTTCCCTTGTCATAAGTCATATCAATATTTAAAAAATATTGACAAAATCAAAATATCAAAAGTAGAGGGTAAGGATTCTCTAACTACTTAATCTCTACTTCAAACTTCATAACTGATGCGATCGATGAACACCCCTCTTCTGTTTTTTATTGTAAAAAATTTTGAATTCGAGTCTCATTTAAAATAAAAAAAAACTTTACAGCTAATTACATGATTAATTATTAAAATAATGAAGCTTTCGTTAATTTATTATTAGGGTTTGGTTAAAGAACTTGTTAAATAAGATTGCAAAAAATATTATTGTATTGAAAACTTTATAACTTCAAGTTCCCTAAACCCCTTATTATAATTATTAAAATTTTGAGAAACTATCATTATTTGATGCACTATCGATGTACCAAATTAAAGTCTTAACTATTTTTTAATTTTTAATATTTAATATTAGCTAGAATTACTTAGAAAGAATGAAAATGTGCAAAATATATATAACTATGATGACTTTACACATGCCCAAGCAAAAATGCAAAATGTACCTTTCATTACTTTTGAAATGATACCAATTGATATGTTTATTAATAAGTTTATTGGTTGATCACACGTTCACCCTATAAAAACAACCACACGTATATTCTCTAACATGTCTCCGAATATATGAAATTTTCATAAGGCATGCATATCGGTTTGTACGTTTTTATGTAAACAATTTAAAGCGAAAGTACAATTAACACAGGGTGCAGAGAACAAGATACATATATAAATCTATAATGTGCTCGAATCTTTTATATCTAATTAATGGCCACAATTTCATTTCAGTAAAGAAGTGATTTATTTGAAAGTGATGGCCATGGGAAAGAGTTTTGCTTATAAAACACTATTTTTTTGGTGACTGCTTATAGAACACTATATGTCTATGTGAATATATATCATGTATGTATCTTCACGTATGTAACCGTATAAGATATTTTATTTTATTAGGTATTTCAGTATTTTTATTCGTTAATTTTTATTATAAAATATTTTATAATTAAAGTCATTAATTAAGATTAATGAATAAAAACACAAAAATACAGTTATCATAAAATATCTTATAGGCTTTCATATCATTTGTTAGTTGTTACCTTAAATTTATATTATATATAAAGAAAGATCAGAAAAAATAACAGCCATTTTTTGTTTATTTATAAAATATACGTTTTTTTTTATAAGATTAAAAATAACCTACTCTTTAGCATAGTTGACCAAAATACCATTTAATAATTATTATCATTATTTATATAAATTAGTAATTATTGTATTGTTTGCTTCAAATAATAATAATAATAACAATAATCATTAGAGGTATTTTTAAACTTTTAAAAATTAGAGACAAAACTATACTTTAATCTAAAATAAAAGAAAAAAAAAGTATATGTCATTTCAATAAGTTCTATTTTGATATAGATTTGACTAATTTAATTACTTAAAAAAAAAAAAACAAATTTTGAATTTAAAAATAATGAAATATTACCTGTCATAAGATACAAGAATATATTCAATCCATGTATATATGTTCCAAATGTCGATACTATATATATTAATCAGTGGCATGTAGGAGTTCATATATATATAACTCCAGCCATAACAATCAACGTTTTAACTTTTACCAAACTGGATTAACTTGGAACTTGGAGTCTCAACCATGGGCTTGTTTTTTAAGGTACAAAGGAAAGAATAAAAAGATATTGGAAGGCATCCCATGCTAGATGTATATGAAGGGAGAAAATATTATAGAAAATTAATTGAGCCTTATCTACTTACCTAAAAGAATTTTTTTTTTTTTTTTTGGATGAGGTTGAAATTTTAATTTGTTTTCTCGACTCTCATTTTATTTGTTTTTGGTTCTAGTTTATTTAGAATGGTACAGTTTTCTTACATTTATTCCAATATTATTTTCTATATAAATGTTCTGCTTTATTCGTAATAAATTTTAAATCAAATATTTTAATTTTCAATAACTTTTTTTTTTCTAAAAGTTCTCGTGAATTTTTATTTTAGACAAATTAGCCCATCATTTCGTCATTTTGATAAAAGATCAATTTGTTTAAGAGTATATTTGTTGAAATATCTAATTGTCTTATAAAAAAATTTGTTATGGACTTATTTATCCAAAATACATATTAAAAATTTGAGTGAAAATGACAAATTCTGTCAAGATTAATTGTCGAGAATTCATATTAGTAAATAAGAATATGTTAGAAAACAAAATATCCAATCTAAAAATCTTTTGGATTAATTGGTGTAAAGAGTCTAACATAATGCCCAATACTTGATAGATGAATATCAATTTAATCTCAACAACAACATTGGAGTAGGGCAGTGATGACTCATGGGGAACATTTTGGAATGGGTGGTAAAATTTAGTGGATGTGTGAAGAAATAGTAATCTCAAATAGTTTGAAGCACCTACGAAATACGAATAACACATGGGGAACAGTCTTTAATGGCTGTTATTTCAGAAAATGTATCACATAAATATATGGGTTTGGATCACTTTTTGAGACACTGAGAACTCATTTTGGTGATATGGGAACATATCTTGATTTTGGTAGATTGACCACTCATCAATCGGCTCCAATTTTTGTTAGTCTAGAAAAAAAAAAATAAAGAGAATACTCATTCAATTAAATATATTTAGTCAAATATACCAATTCATTTAATGATTTATAATGTAATTTTCACATGAAAATATCTTCACGTGAATATCCTAAAAAATCCTAAGAAATTATTGTTATTTCTTGAAATTAAAGTCATTTTTTTGTTTACATATTTTACTTTCTTTGCATGTCTAAATGGTTCATCAAAGTTAATTTTACAAAATATACGAGTTGCTCATCCTCTCAATGAATTAAGATCAAGCTATTAGCTAACAAGTGGAAATATATGCATTACAATTTATTGTGAAGAAGCCATGCACATTAACCTTTGCACCAAACTATCAAGTATGAATTGTTTCTAGAGATAAATAAGTATTTTTATTACCAAATTTGTTAAAAGCTATATTCTCTTCTTTCTCTCCTCTTCTTTTTTTGTGTTGCTCTTTTTCCTCCTAATATATATTTTTTGATCTAATCTAATACTATTTTATACATATTAGAACAAACCTATTTAGGGGACTGACCTACCTAGTTACCCTAATTACTAGATAGTAAATTTATATATTTATTAATTTTTGCTCCGGGTCCTAGATAGTGAATTTTTAGCCAGCTAATATAACTTTTATTAATTAGTGGCGCATGAATGCTAAATAGCCTCCATGAGGAAAGTTATACAAATTAAATGGAAGGGGGATATGAAATAGGAAATATTTTAGGTGTTTTGAATCTATGATATTAGTAATTTTTAATTGTTGATTTTAATATATATGTATTTAATTTTAAGATAATTTTATAATTGAAATCAACAGTAAATCTGAGGCACTTAAAAATGATTCCTATGAAATAATGGAAGAATATTATGAAATATGAGAGTGATTGTGAAGGCCATCAATAAAATTAAACTTTGGTGTCATATATATATCCTCCTCAAATTAAAGTTTCACTCGCTTATAACTTAATTCAGACAAAAAGAAGCCATGTGATGATGATATAAGATGTTTTTTTTTGATGATCTATATATATAACGTAACCAAATGAATTTCATTTTATTTATTATTTATTCAAGCCGTTTAATTTCTCCACCATACAACTGTATATAATGAAGGAAACTTGATGGCATCGCTTTCAGTTTGTTGCTTTCACCATTTATCCATTTTCATACTTCAATAAATGCTATCAGTATCAAGACTACTGTGAATGAATTTATATATATTTTGATGATAAACGGTTACGAATGAATATATATACATAATTTGGAAATAAAGGAATATTTATGATATGCTTGCACTTGGATGGGACAGTCAAAAGAAAAGCCGGAAGAAATCAATGTACAATTTTTTAAGAAAACAACATGACGAGAGGTTTTTCTCAAAAAAAAAAAAAAAAAAAAAAAGAGCAAGATGAGGTG
>JASCZI010272103.1:31817-56311 GCA_036250425.1 Stylosanthes scabra
TATTGCTCTCAACTTGGAACACCTTTCTCATTCCTTACAAGGTTTCATTTTTTTTTTTTTATTTTTTTAGGCTTTAACTTATTAGTATAAATTTATATTTTTTATTTTAATATATACATATAAAATAAACTTAAATTTGGTTATTTTTTCTTATAGACTTTATCAATAAGCATTTCAAGGCATCAGAGGAAGGAGATTCTAATAAAGATAACAAGTCTTTTCTGGAAGGTTACAAAAAGGTTCTCAATTCCAAAAGCAGCGAAGATTATCTGGTGAGTAAAATTTATTAATTAGTTTAATATTTAAATACGTAATTAAGGAATAATAAATATATTTTTATACGAGTGTTAAAATTAAAATAATTCGTATATAAATGATATTTTTAATTTTTAATTGTGTACGCAGTTTGCACAGAACGTGAACTTCTCTTATATTTTTACATTTTTAAAAATTGAAATACCTAATTAATTAATTGATAATACTAATTAATATTCTTAATTAAGTATTATTCATAGTCTCCAATAAAATTTCTAATTTTGTTGGATTTATTGATAATTGTTGTATGTAGGCGAATTTTGCAAGATGGGAACCAGGTCATGGGAAGTTCAAATTTCGTCACCCATGGGACCAATATCTTAAGATTGGTGCTCTCACTCGTCAATGTGCTTATCGAATTGAAGCTCTAATAAATGGACACCTCAATAATAATGCTACACATATCCAAGTATACATCATACATAATTCTAATATTTATTATTCATGTCAATTCACAATATCTTTCATTACTACTAGTCCCTATCATAGAAAACAATTTCATTAACTATAGGGCCAATAATTCTTTTTGTTCTTCATCACTCAGATCAATAATTTAACTAATTAGATACTCTTTTGTTTAAAGCGATTTATTCGTATTAAAAATATAATTTTTCATGTATCTCATTTTATTAATTTATATTTTTAGAAAAAAATAGTTTCATAATACAATATCAAAAGTCATGTTCGATTATATATAATATATATCAACATGAGAAAAGCTAAGAAGTTGAAAACAAATATAGGTTTTTGCTGGATAAATTAAAAACTTGAACTTTTAATTATGTTTTTTTAACCTAAGTAGTATATATTTCTCATCATTTTTAATCAGTAATTTTAAGACACAAAGTATTAGATAATTAAATACATACATTTTTCATATATCCACATGAAAAGAAAAATGGTGATATATCTATATGAAAAAAATTTCTTGCCTGTTTCAGATTTAACCATTTAAATATTCTTGAAAAATAAAAATAAATGCTAACACATGCTATGTAGTATATATATATATTTTTTAATTTTGATGCACGAGTTTTACACGATTGATCGTTCAATCAGTTTCATATATTTATATGACTTTGAAACGATGGGTTTAAAAAATTAATTACGTTTATTGATGTGACAATACATAATAACTTTAAATTAATAAACCTTTAATTTAATTTTGCAGGGATCATCATCTGAAATTCTTGGAACAATCCAAGAAGCATGCATAGAAATGAGTATGGAATGTAGCAAGGCCTTGAAGGAACTTGGATCATCCATAAAGAACATGACAATTCCATCTTCTTCTTCTTCCAACCACATATCTGAGTCAAAAGCTGCAAGCAAAAGGCTCAAGGCATTGCTCCAATCAAGTTTAAGAGAACAAAACACTGATCTTTTGTCACTCATTCCTGCTGGCACTGTGGCTTCATTGCTCATTGACATTGTTGATTGCATTGAGGAGCTCGCCGACTCTGTCAACGATCTCGCCGCGCTCGCCGATTTCGAAGAAAGCAGAGTTATTGATGATGGTGGTGATAAATCGCAGTTGCAAGCATCACAGGGTTTGCATTGTGAATGTGCTGAACCCGTTCCAAAGATTGATAGCATAGTTTGAAATATTAATCCATGTGTTTATTATTTATATATATGAGTTGTTATCACATAAATATGATGACTTCGATGATGTTCTTTCTTCTCTTTTGAAAAAATATAATGAGAAACAGAGGAAGAGTGGACTAGAAGTCACATAAATATGATTATTAATAAAAATGACTAATTAAAAAAATTGATGGGTTTATTAGTTGGATGAATAATATTTTGATCATATCAAACTTGTGTTTGTATATAAGATTATGGAATTAATTAAACTGGGTTACTATTACATTCTTTGGACCACATGTGTATGTGTTTTTCAGTCAAATAATTTAGTATAAACTTTGGACCACTTATGACGGTAGTTTCTACGACCAGATGGGGTGCAATATTATTGAGTAATTGCGGCGGTTTGACAAATAATTTAGTATAAACTTTAAATTATAAAAATTCAAATATCATATTATAAAATTATTTGTTTTGAAGGTTTAAACCCTAAACCGACGGAAGGAAGTGCATAAATAACCTCTAGCACACCGTATACCCATATCAACATCAACAATCAACAATGCAATATAAATTTGAGTTTGGTGGTTCGATGTTCTTTCGATGTGGTGGATATCTTCAAATAGTATGTCCCAATTAAATTTAAAGCTATGCATAAAACACAACTACAAATGGTCACTATATTTCAAACTTGCATGATACCATATATATATAATATCATCGCTATTATTTATTTTCTCAAATTAAACTTTGATAGTTTATATTATGATTATTGTATACGACCCGAACACGTTTTTCCACCAAAGACCAAAAAGTAGTGCTTGGTGTTGTGTAGATTTTTCGCCATGCTACTACTTCACACTAAAGATTGCATCTAAAATGTTTTGATTAATTAATTTTGCATTTAGAATAGATAATTGTTAGAATTTATTTTAATAGAGTTGGTATATGACATAATTGATATGATTTTAAAATGTTGGAGATATAAATAGAATAATTTAAATATTAGTGATATTTTTGAGATTTATCTCAAATATTGGGACAAAAATGATACTTGAAAAGAAAAAAAAAAAGCATATGTATATTAATTAGTAAAACTTTTTACATGCTTATTAGTAGTAAATTAGTAATACATATGCTATATAAGTCAAACCACAAAGTGCAATATAGTAGTACGGAATAAAGGGAGGAACAAAAAAAAACACACACACATTTCAGTCAAGTTATAAAATTATTAGGAACTTGGTTATATTTCACCAAACTACTTATCATGATTGTAAAAAAAAAAAAAAAAAGCTACTGATCGCTCAAACAGCACAAGTTCATTGTATACATATGACTTTTTTTTTTTTGTGGCAACGAAATTACATATTCAAACTGCTGTGAAGTTAGATTATTTACTTTGTTTTTTATATTATTTTCAAAGAAAAAGTATGTTAATTTTTTGGACTTTACGCTAATACAAATTAAAATGCTTATGATGCATCTCGAATTTCAATGAGTATGGCACATGTTGTGTATACTTTTTAGCGTTTAAAGAATGAAATCGAAGTGGGCAAATCAAAGTGGATTAATGCATAAAAACTACTAACCCATTAATGAAATAAAAATGTGATTTGCTTTTTGCCCTTACCAGCAGCCACTATATACTCATAAGCGTTACACACTATTATATACGGTGGTGTCAAATCCTATCTTCATATGCTAGCTACTCGACAGCCATTATTGTATCTCTATGTCTTGTTTTCCTTTTTTTTTTTTAATATATTTTTTAAAGATTATTTTTAGTTTTTCACACCGAAGGTTTTATTTATTTGAGGTGAAGTGAGAAGACTATTAGTGGAAAGGGAAAAATTTAAGAGAAATGAAAAAAAAAGTTTATTCTTTTCCTCTAAATCACTAAGGAAATTTTTTTTTTTTTTCTGTGTTTTTCTCTTCCTTCCTGCTTTTCCACTTATTTCCTTTCAACCAAACAAACTCGAATAGTTTGAATAAATATCCCAATTAATTTATAAGAAATTTTAGTTAGAATATTTTCTTTTTAACAAATTTTTATTTTGTAGAAAACTTTCAAACTTATTCTCATTGGATATATTGATTTTTTTTTATCATTCTAAAGATGGACTACTAATTATTTGGGTTAAAGTGATATTTTGTGGGATATAATTATCTTATAATATTTTTTAAAGATTTTATTTATTCATCATGCGAAATCTACAAAGTATTCAGTTAAGAGGGTGGATAAGGGATGAAAGGTAGAAGAAGATCTAAGAAGATCATTATATTCATGAGGTGGTCAATCGAGTTGTCCATGTAAATAATCTCTCTGTAGACTAGACATGATATATGATAGAGTTCAATGACGTCGTTTGATTCATGTAGCCGACTCCCCCTATTGGGTTGCTGTTGCATTTATTCTTCATGCAAATTAAAAATTTGATTAAAAGATGCCAATGACCAATTTGTCCAATGCAATATATAATTCTCTAAAAATAAGATTTGTTGGGACTAAAGTATTTGATATGAAATTCTTTAAAGTTTAATTTTATATTTTTATTCATGTAGTTTTATTTGATATGAAATTCTTTAAAGTTTTATTATTTGATGGTAAAAAAGTTTAGAATTTTCCAAAAAAAAATTATTATTATATTATTAACAGTAATAATGCTTATTGAAATTTATATTTTTATAAGTGCATTTTAACAAATAATGAAAAGTTGTAGTTGATTTAAGAAAGTAATTAAAAGTTAAACTAATTTTTTTTACAGAATATGGTAAATCGTATTGGTTCCCTATCTAAACTGTAACAGAATATGCTCACCTGCCTCTGTTATATAGCAACACTTTATTTGCTCCGTACATTATTTTTCCTTAGCTTTCACCATCATCACAGAATGTGACATTAGTATGGCTGAAGTCTGAAGAAATGAAATTCATCACTTTGCCTTTATTTTATTTTTATTTTTATTTTTATTTTTTTTAATAATATCATCATAGCTTTTCGGAGATAAAAGAAAAAAATATAGCTAGTCAATTAATAGGGGCAGTAGTTACTTTATTATAATGAACATTAGACAGCAGTATATTAGGTTTTTATTAGTAATTTAATTTACAAATTAATTTTTATACTCAAAGTGGGGGGTTCAGAATTCACACCAAGTCACCAACAGCCACAGGTTTTATCATGCATTATACATAATTAGTTAATAATAATAATAATATTATTATTTTATTATATAAGTGGGGAAAAAGCAGAGAAGAAGTGTAAGACAAAAAGTGGGATTTTGAGTTGGAGTCCACTACTAGGGTTTCTACTTTTCACAAGATTTTTATTCTTTAAAGAAATGGGGAAAAACAAATAAAGCACTTTAGTTGCAACAAAGAGCATAGGAAATGATGAGCTTCTTTGATTTGTTATAGCATATATCACTTTGTTCATAAATAATCAACTACACTTATCACATGTAAATATATATATTTAATCAATTTGACTAACTTACATGCGACATATATAGTGCGATAGATAATCGAACAAAAATTTCAAACACCTTTCTTTATAAGTGATTCATGTGATTAATAGTTTAAGCACCAATATAACATTATTAAATATATTTTAAGAAAAAATGTTGTGTGTGCGCTTGCTAGCTTTTTCTTATTGGGATCTTGCATAGACATATACCACAGATTGTACTTAGGCATTAATATCAATCCTAACCTAGACATTTCCTTTCAAAACTATTTAGAGGCGGGAAAAAATATATAATTGTATTAAAGTTATAAATTTTCATATAGAGATTAGTGGTAAAATTATTTTTTAAAAGACAATTTATATGTCAAATTCATCTTTAAAAAATTTTATCAATTAAATTAGTCTAAAAATTTAATCACGTTTGTCTTTTTGTCAATAAATTAACATTTTTATTTAAGAATTGACTAGGAAGAACATTAAGTGATATATCACCATACACCATGTATCAAAAGAGCGTCGAATAGGTTCATGTTCTTTGAAATTTGGGTAAAATATGGTTTGTGTTCCTAACGTTTGCAAAAAGTTTCAAAAATATTTCTAGCGTTTAATTTAATTCAATTTTACTCCTAACGTTAAGGACATAAATTATACTTTACCCTCGAAATATTCTCTCGTATGTAAAGAAGTTGAAAAGAACATTATAAATGTAGTAGGTTTATCTAGAATAATCCTGCAGAGTAGTCCTGCAAACTAATGTTGTTTTTCTCCAATCAACTCTTATGATTTAAAATAATAATGTCATTTTGATATATGGTGACATAAAATTAGTAGATGCTTATTATGGTGAAGTGGAAAAAAATAAAAAGAATATAGAGTAATTAAATTTAATAGATTAAAATAATTATAGGTCTTATTAAAGTGTATACCCAGACATCAATTCAATAATTTATTATTTTTCTCTTCATATTTTTTATATTTTTATTTTCACCAAAAAATTATCCAAATTATTAATTTATTGACAGAAGCACAAATATGATTAATTTTAAATTATTTAGAGAGTAATTTAATTAATAAAGTATTTCAATAACACATTTAATAAATAACTAATAATATTTTATAAATTAATTTGGCAATTAACTCTTTCTCTAGAGTAAAGTATAAACATATATGGAAACATTGAATTTATGTTAGTTTTGACTTTAAAAATAAGTCTATCGATGTTAAAGCACATGGCTAAGGAGCAACTAGGCGCTGTATATCGCTTTCGAAGGGAAGTACAAATTGAACTCAAAACTCTTCCTTTCTCCAGGAGAAAATGGTTACCACGTCATCTAATATAATAATATTATTTTTATTGACTCCAAGAAAAGAAGAAACCATTAGAGCAAAGAAAGTAGGTATATAAGATGATGATGCTCATGTGATATCACACTTTCAATTTGATATCTTATTAGGTTGTGTTTTTATTGCGTATCTCTTCATATTCAGATATAAAGAACTAAGACATTATAGATTTTTTGGGTGTGCATTAAGGTATTTGCCCGAAAATTCAATTACTAATTTTTTAGGTATTGTAAAGGTAGAGTGTATAACCCTCTCAAGCAAGCAAGTTCTATTTTTATTCTTAATAGAGAATTAAACCTAAAAAAAATGGTTAAGTAACATAAACATTCATCTTAAGACACTCTAGATATAAATATAATAAGATAGATAATTTTTAACTTGTTTTGTAACTAAGTAAATGGTAGAATATTCAAATAATTTTATATTACACACTTTACAAATCACCGCATTACCACTTGATAGTCACAATTTCAATCAAATACACTGTTAGAAACCTTAATCTAATAACAAATTCAATCCAACAAAGTAACATGAAAATCACTTTCTTTTTACTAAAACATAAATCAAAATCCAATTAAATAAAAAAAATTAAAATAACAAAATAAAAAAAGACAAAGAACAAGATGAGGATGACCAAGGAAAAGAGCAAAAGTGGAAAAAGATGGTGATTGAGAAGTGAGGCGAAGGAAGACCGATGACTAATCTACTGTGAATCTGAGCTCTATTCAAAAGTATGGCATTGGTTAATAGGTTGTTGGACGTAAAGGGGGATGTTTTTTGGGTACCACTTGATCATTGGAGTCAAGGATGAGATTAGCCAAGCCATCAGGCATTTGGTTGGAACCCAAATTTTTTTTTTAATTAGTAACCCAAATTAGTTACTCCATATGACTATATCAGCAATGCATTCCTTCTGGGCTTCAGCCCTATTTCCATATCAAAAACAAAATCCATACTAACAGTCTTAGTCCACTACCTTTGGGGTTTGGGCTGACCATCGTCTAAAACTCAAAATTAAAAATCAAACTTTAGCATTGTTCATGGCCAATTGCTTACCAAAAAAAGAAATAGTTCATGGCCAACAAACTTTTTATTTTTTCATGGCCAATAAAACTCATGTCAATCTCCCGGAATATTTTTGTTTTTATATTGGGTTCCAAACTGTGATTTGTAAGAATAGAGGTTGTTACAAAAAAAAAAAACAAAAGCAAAAAACAAAAATCCTGAGTAACAATCTGATTAAACAATTTTTAAAAAAAATCAAATAGTAAGTCATAATTACTATTTTTAATTTAGAAAATTGTAATTTATAAACTTGTGGATCACGATTTTTGTTTGTTGACTAATCTACACTAACGATGTTACTGCATTCCATTCATACCCTAAAAATAATTGCAAGTCACAATCTTTTATACCCATCAAATTTTGAATACGTCACAAATTCACAGCTGTTGTATTTGAGTAAAAAAAAAAAAACACATATATATATACAAACACATATATATATATATACAAACAAGTATTTTTTTTTATGTAACAAATTCATATTAAAACCGTGAAAGAACTAGATAAGTTCTAATTCATATGACATTATCTTTTTTTTTTTGCTATAAAAGGTCTTGGATTCGAATTTTATCTAAAACACAAAAAAAAATTTAAAAAAATATTGGAAGTTTGGAACCATTGCGAATTTTACTCACCTTACAACAAGGTGGACCAAAATATAATATAATGTTTTCAAGTGATTAACGAATATACTGAAAGGTTTTAAATGAATCGAAATGTGTTCATTCATGCTCTTCATTTTCTGATACATTAAGGGCTGATGTAGTTGACGGCTGTGATGCTGTGCATCCCGCAATATAGCTAATTCAACAATATTCTTCCTTATTGCTGTTCTTTTTAGGTGTTATCTTGTGTCTAAGGCTTCTGGTTTGTTCTGGGTTTTGTTCTTCTTATTCTTATATCCTCGTTTTTTTTGTTCCTGCTTGTGTTTTGCTTTGATTGAGACATTGTTTGCTCCCTCCTTGTTTTGAGGGTCTTGGACTGAAAAAAAACATGAAGCAGCAGTAGCCATCAAGCATGGCATTTGGCCATCTGTATTTCATTGGAATTGATAGAATCTCAACTAAATATTGGTTTCAAGGTTAAAAAGCTTTAATTTTCCACTTCATGTACTTCAATTATCAATGTTGAAATAAGAATACTAAATGATCATACATGAAATTCAGAATACACACAAATAAGAAACATCACACACATATAATTCCATCAGCAGACTTAAGTTAAGACATGGCATGATTCATGGGCATTCCATAAAAGAAATGTAATTACTACCTCAATTAAATATAAATAAATCCCCTAACTATTGAGCAATTTATACAACATAATGTAGAAAAATAAGAAATGAAAGGAAACAAATTATCCGGACAAAGCAAAAGAAATTGAAATATAAGAGAAGGGATGATGTAGAGAATGCAACAAAAGCAGAAATGCAGAGAAGAGGCAGAACCCTAGGCAAGAGACCAGAATCAAGATAGAAAAGATGGAGCACGGAACCCTAGAATAAGACCCGCCCATGCGTGGAAACTGAATTAATTATAATATATAATATATATTTAAAAATGCTATGTTATTTAAAAGTGAAAGTATATATTTATTTGCAAGATTACAAATTTGAATTGAGGTATCTTCCATCCACACCATTTTTTAATTGATAATAGCCTTGTGAGTTTTATTCATGAATAAAGCTACCAAATTATCCTTTCAAAAAAAAGTATATATCTGTTCGCATATATTTTTTAAAAAACGATATTTTATAATATAATTTAAAATTTGTTTTAGTTGTCTGTATTTAGAGTTTTTTTTTTTTTTTAAAAAATTAGAAAAAATAATTGATAATGGAGACAAAAAATGTAACATAAATTATGAATGAATTTTAATTTATTAATCATGTTAGATTGTAATATATACCAAGTAAGAAGTTGATGATGCTTAGGAATGTTTTTGCCAATTCATTTGACAAATTATGAGTAATGGAAAAATAATAACACAAAAGGTCGTTATAAAATATGTTGAAGTAAATTAAATAATATACACAGAAAATATTTGTAATAAAGAATTTTATTAATATAGTTTTATGTAATATGTTAATTGTGTACTAAATATAATTAATTCGATTTGTTAAAGTTCAGTAGATTATTTTGTTGAAGTTTATTAGTTTTTAATATTGAAAAAATATAAAATTACTATCCAGGTAGAATTACTAACATCATACAATTACAAAAAATAATAATAAATAATAATACGGTAAGATAATTCTCTTGTGTACCTATTTTGTCGAATCAAGTTCAATTAAGTTGTTTTTTTTATGTTAAAAAAAATATTATTTCAATGTCAAATAAAAGTTGGTTTCATTGTTATTTTTTGTGTTATTTGACATTAAAATGATATTTTATTTAGGATAGAGATAAATAATTTAGTTGGAGTTGATTGAATAAGGTTAGTATAGGTTATGAATTCATTATGAAGATTAATTAAAATATAATGTTAATGGTAGTGGATAAGTAATGAATAATATTGAATGAAGAGAGAATATTCTTTTAAAAAAATAAAAAATTTATAAAAATTAGAAAGTGAAAAAAAAGCTTATGTGACAATACAATAGCAAATGAATTATTAATTTTTTATGATAGCATAAATGTGTATCAACTTTTATATATATAAAATAGATAAAATATGTTTCAAGAAATAGAGACGAGTTAAATTTGTAAATAAATCAGGAAGAGACATCGGTGCCCATCCCATCAAGAGGAGCATCAAATCCTTGGCTTTAATAATATACGGTATTCAGTGAGAATACACTATCATACCGGAACAGCTTCCAAAAGTATATTAAAAAAAAAAAAAGTCATCCAAACCTCATTTTCTTAATTTAAATACATGAACAAGATTTGACAAAAAAATAAAAAAATAAAAAAAAAACATGAACAAGATAGAGTTTAAAAATCTTAAACCTTCTTTAATTTTCACTTCTCTTTCTTTCCGTTTTAAAACCTCTTCATTTTCTTTCCTTCCCTCTTAGTAATTTTAGAGTCACACTCATCATCCCATTAATAAAATCTGACTTGGGATGAATGAAAACATTATGTGTCTTGGCTGTCCTGATCCACCAACTTTAATGGACTCACATATATTTACCTAAAATTAGACCTAAAATTGGACAAAGATGAAACCATACACACACACAATGGTGACTCATTTAGACAAAGACAAAACGTGTATACATGCAACACACAACACACACAGTGACAATGAAAGAGTTAAATTACTTGCCTTGTTAAGTAACTTTTGAATTCTCATATGAACCACACGTTAAAATGTCTTCAATGCTACACTAAATTTGTTTGGATAATTTCTTTTAATTTGTTTTTTCTATCAATTGTGTATTTACTCGAAGAAAAAGTATAAGTAATCAAATTTTTTAATTAATAAATCAGCCAACAAAAAATAAAACATTCATAATAACTGTTTATAAAATATTCACAATGAAAATCATGGAACATCTGAAACCTAAAACAACTAACAATCAATTAATTTTGTATTTTTTTAAAAATAAAATATCCAAAACCTAAAAAAATAAAATACCCAATTTAAAATATTGACTGATATTAACTTAATTTTTATTAGTGGTAGCATTGTTGTTACTTGAATTAATATTTTATAATTTTTGCTTTCAATTCTTATTATTGACAATTAATTACAAAATTTATTCTCTAAATCATCCTCCATCAATTTCTTCATCTTTTTTATCATTTTATTTCACAACTACCTTTCTTGGCCTTCTTCATTTTCCATATTCATTTTATTTCAACTTTTTCTTTATGGCTTTTCTAAGTGCTTCTTTGTGATTTCTGCTTTACAATACTAACATGATTTTGATTTGCTTCCACTCATTTCCTTCATCTTCAATAATCAAAGATAAATCTTTTTCTTCCGTCATATTTTTATTTATTAAATAAAATACGTACTAGGATAAAATTAAAAAGAAACATATATCATTTTATTTGATTATATATTATTTGAGTATTCTTGTTGTAGTTATTGATTGTACAAAACAAAATTGGGAGGCCACGGCTATAACAAAGACTACTAGGGGATTCATTAAAAGGAATTAAATCACTAAATTATTGAATATATAGGATGTCATGATTTGATCTTTGCTTTTGCTTGTGATATATGTTTAGATTTGGATGATGGGCATATGATATACATATAGGGTAATTTGGTAGGTGACCTTAACAAATTGCATGTTACATAGGGTTAAGAATGTATTAAGGATGATGTTTTAGTTGTCTAAATATATATTTCTAACTCTGTAATTTATGCATTTGATTATTATTATTGTTAAATTTTGACAAACTTATTTATTTTTATTATTAAAAAGTTTAGTATAATTTTACCCCTTCAATAATTTCACATCTATATTGATTTTGATTATTGTTGTTCAAACAATATTTATCAATTATAATTATTTTTGAATCAAAGTCTCCAACATAAATCATGTTAAAATAAACTCAATTTTTAACTAAAATTAATTATAGTAGAATTAAATTGAACTCAACCCTAGTTTACAAAAGTTTAAACTAAACAAAGACTTAAAGTTAAATATCTTCCAATTTATCTGATAAGCAAACATCCAAACACCAAAACTCAGACTCATCAACAAAACCTTCAGCACCTTTAATTTTCTCTCTAAAACACTTAAACCATGATTGCTGTTCATCTTGATCAGATCAAAACTTGCAACTTTCTCTCCTCCTTCTTCTTCTGCATGGTGGTGATAATGATCACAGTGTGTTATGGTGCTACAAACCCAAATGATCTCAAAATTCTGAATGATTTCAGAAAAGGGTTGCAAAATCCTGAGCTTCTCAAATGGCCAGAGAATGGAGTAGGTGACCCTTGTGGCAATCCTAGATGGCCTTATGTGTACTGCAATGGTGACAGGGTGACTCAGATTCAGTCAAAGAATCTTGGTCTCAAAGGTTCACTCCCTCAGAATTTGAACCAACTCACAGAACTCCAGAATCTGGGTCTCCAAAGGAACAACCTCAGTGGGGCTTTACCAAGTTTCAATGGATTGTCCAAATTGGAATATGCTTTCTTGGATTACAATGAATTTGACACACTCCCTTTTGATTTCTTCAAAGCTCCCACAAGCATAAGGATCTTGACATTGGAGATGAACCCTTGTTTGAATGCAACCACAGGGTGGTCCTTTCCTATGGACTTGAAAGATTCATTGCAGTTAACCAATCTTTCTCTTGTGCACTGTAATCTGGTTGGACCATTGCCTGATTTTCTAGGCACATTGCCTCAACTTCTGAATCTGAGGCTCTCACACAACAAAATCTCTGGTCAAATTCCAAATAGTTTTGGCCAATCTCCAATTCAGGTTTTGTGGCTTAACAATCAAGAAGGCGAAGGCATGAGTGGTTCTACTGATGTTATTGCCTCCATGACATTTCTTAAACAGCTTTGGCTTCATGGAAACAAGTTCAATGGCGAAATTCCACAAAACATTGGAGACTTAACTTCCCTGAAGGAGATCAACCTCAATGGAAACCAACTTGTTGGTTTGATTCCGGAATCAATGGCAAATATGAACCTTGATAAAGTTGATTTAAGCAATAACATGTTAATGGGGCCAATACCAAGGTTTAAGGCTGCTACAAAATTATCTTATGGTTCAAATTTCTTTTGCCAAAACCAGCCTGGGATTCAATGTGCAGCTCAAGTTAATGCACTGATTGATTTTCTGCATAATCTGAACTACCCTTCAATTCTGAGTTCTGAATGGTCTGGTAATGATCCTTGTGGAGGGAACTGGATTGGATTGAGCTGCAATCAGAACTCTGAGGTATCTGTCATCAATTTGCCTAGGAGAAATCTTAGTGGTACATTGAGTCCTTCCATTGCTAAGTTGAATTCACTTGTTAAGATTATGCTTGCACACAATAATATAAGTGGCAGAGTTCCTAGTAATTTTACTGAGTTGAAATCGTTGAGTTTGTTGGATTTGAGTTATAACAATATTGAGCCTCCATTGCCAAAGTTCAATGATGGTGTGAAGGTTGTTATTGTTGGAAACCCTCTGTTTGCTGATCAACATGGAAAGAGTCCACCACCAAAACCAACACCCGAACATATGGCTGCTGGTGTGGTTCAAAGATCAAATAATGGCTTGAAGAGATCAAAATAGTTAACAATGGAGTTAAATGGTAACATATAGAGTATGATGATTAATAAGTCGTTGTTAGAGTAATTAACTTGTTATTCGAATTGTCTTTGCTGACCAAATTGCAATGAAATGACAAGCATGATCATGTGTTAGCCACTCCCTTCAATCTTATCTTCATGTTATGTGGTATATATATATAGGAAAAAGATGAAACGATACACACTGTGAAAATGAAAGTGTTAAATAACTTGACTTGTTAATTAACTTTGACAATGCATGTAATTAACAACGACTAATTAATAATTGAGTTAAATGCTAACCTATATAGAGTATGGTGTGTATGCTTTCTCCACATAGGAAGGCCAAAATGCTAGTATTGAGGTCCATGAAAATGTTGAAGTTGCTGGGTGTGTTAGGGTTGTCAAGAGATGTCTTATTTGATCACAAATACAAGTTTTGAGAAAGAAAAAGAAAAAAAGTTGTCCATATTTTTCAGCAGAGCAGCAAACTTTGAGCATTTATTTCTCACTCGTTTATCGTTGGACCATCGTGAAATTTGAACTGCATATTGACCTCATTTTGTTCTTTATTTTAAACGGTGAAGATCTTAATTGAAGATGAAGATCTGTGGTTGGAGAAATCGAGTACAAACAGATGCTCTGTTTTTATGGTATTTTCATCTTCGTAAAGGTAAATTGTTGGATTGGATTGGATTCGAGAAAAATTGTTAATAGAATTATTGAATTGGATTAGATTCGAGAAAAATTGTTAATGGATATAGAGGATTACTTATATTTATATATTGAGTATGGTGTTAGGGTTATAATTCAAATTTTTATTCTTGACCAAATTGTTGTGAAATGATGACAAGCATCATCATCAATTCATGATCATGCATGTGATAGTATAGTAATAATCACACCCTTCAATCTTCATGTAATGTCGTAGAGAAAGTATAAGGAGCCATGGGAATGGAGATTGTTTCTTCTTAAGGAGCATTGCATATTTGCGTGCATTTTTTGGCGACAACCGCTATTATTTTGTTTTTGCATGGGCTTGGAGTGCCCTTCACTTTTCAAAAGAAACAAAAAGGAATTATCCAATGAAATAGTATTTTTCAAAATTAAAAAAAGTTGTGTTCAACAAATTAGATAACCTGACCAAAAAGAAAACAAATTGGATAAGATTCTATTAACAAAAATATCTTGTCCACGTAAAAAATCACTCATCACTAAATCAAATACTATATATTTGTAATTTGTATATATTTTTAATATGTATTTCATATTTTAACGTATATTTTATATAAATGATTAATGAATATATCATTGATTTTACTATATAGTAAGTATTTGCATGATTGGTTTATTAAATTATATAAATTTAAGAAGGTTTTGAAAGATTTTAGATTATCCCAAGGATTTGATCACAAAAATTTATCAAATTTAATTTAGAAATTAGAAATAGTGGAAGTTTGTGTTATTGTTGATAGTGATAATGGTCATGTAAATTGAATGTAGTGGGGCTTTGGTGCACAATAAGACTCTATATATTTACATTTTTATGCATGGTAAATACTCTCAAGTTAGATTAGAAGTGATTAATCAATCTTAAATTAGGATAATAAGATTTAAATATGATAAAAATTATAAACTAAAGTAATAGTTAACTTTTATTTTTCAATAATTCTTTATGTATATCAATTTTGTCCAACCAAATTCAATCAAGTTATTTGTTCTATGTTAAATAAAAAATTATTTTAATGTCAAATATAAATTCATTTTGATTTTATTTTTTGTATTATTTGACATAGAAATATTTTTCTATTTAATATAAAAATAAATTATTTGGTTGATGAAAATAGATATACAAATAATGTTAACGTTTATTTTAATTACTTTACCAATTAAAATATCTTTTTTTCTTGTGTATTGAGTAGCATCTTTGCATTATTCAGCTTCATAGTTGTGCACTAGGGATATACATTGCGTAGATTAGTGACAACTCGGACTAGTTTGGCCATGAATCAATAGTTTTTAACCGCATTACCATAGTCAATTTAAATTGGTCTAATCAAAAGTAAGAATTTTATTTTGGTCCGGTTTGATAATGTTGTGACTCTAAAAAAAATGGCTGAGCTTTTTGGGGTCTCAAAAAGCAGCTTTAGTTTTCGGAGAGCCATCGTATAATTATTTGGTAAAACATCTTAAAATTAACTCTCAATAAACAGGAGCTACACATATAGCGTTTGGTAAAAATAATTTTTTATTAAAATTTAAAATTAATTTGTCATTTTGCTTTTTGAGGAGTCAGAATCAGCTCTGAAAAGCTACTCGATAAGGACTCTCAAAACCCAAAAGCAAAAACTCTTTAACTTTTTAAGTTACTGTTTCGCTCAAATTTATCGACAGTGTCGAAATAAAAGCTGAGTACCACAATTTCATATCGATGAGCGGGGTACAACTCCTGATTAATAGATGGACTCTTCCAATTAATCAAGGAAGGCAAAACTGAACTAACTTTATATGATTTTATTGCAATTATATGAGTAAACACACAAAGCTGGGCAAATGCCAGAGAAAGTGACAATGTAAAAGAAGTAACACCAAATAAAAGAAGCAAAAGGTAAGGACATATAAAGACAGGAATGAGTAAAAAGAAATGACAAAAGAAAATAACAACATGAAAGAAGGCAAATAGCAAAGAATGAAAGAAAGTACTTGTCGACTACTCACATGCAGCACTTGCACTCCATTGTTCTTCCGTTGCGTCTGAGGAGACTAGGAACTTACTAGGAGCTTCAGTGGTTGTGAAAAAATCGTCCCTTTGATTGTTTTCCCTTGCCTATTTATAGATGAAAACATTTGCAGACATTTATCCCACGATCAGGACGCTGGCTCACTCCTCAAATTCAGCTCCCACGTTGTCTTCTATGCATTGCTTAGGAAGAAAACTGCCCACGATTTTTAGTGAACTTGTTTGGATAAGATCAAACCCAGAACACGTACTTCGACTCCCATTTTCTTCGACCAACATTTCCACCGATTAACGTTCAGTCGAAAAATATTTTTCCTTTCGTATAAGAGTCGAATACTTTGAACAATCCTACCTTGTCATAACCTTTAGGCGGGAAAATAATATTTTATTTTGGCCTAACAAATTGATCCTTTAAAACTTGAATTATTATTTTATAATTTTTCAAGTTTTAATAAATTCTTAAATTTCGAATTTTGAAAAGACGTTAAGTCTTTTCCAATTGAAACGCGCCAATCGCTCCTTTTGATCAACGACATTTGTCAGAGCTTTATAAAAGGTGATCAGGAAACTACCCTTTTCTTCACTTAAATCGTGCTATCATCCCTTGAAAGTTATCCAACGTCTTCAAAAAACAAAAACACCCCCACCGAGTTTCATCAATGGCGTCACCAGCCTCTTCCCACACAGAGACCACTCCGGAGATTCCGCAGCCTGACTTATCCTTGCAACCAACCCAGAAAGAATCTTTGTCTCAATCTGCAGTGCCATCTTCTTCCGAAAATGCCATGCCTCTTTCAACCATGGCCACTAACCTTTCACCTCCTACATCTTCCAAGGAAAATGGCAAAAAGAAAAAGAAGAAAGAGAAGCTAACCGCCTCCGTTCTCCTTGAGCTTCTAGTAGTGGAAACAACAGTCCCCTTTACTAAGGATGGCTTCCTGAAGGCGCCAGAACCTTCAATCGAGACCTCGGAGCTATGGCAAAGCCAGGTACTACTCCCCTTTAAAGTAGACAACACTTTGCATGCTTTTTTAGGTCCTATTGCCACCAGGGAGGAGCTAGATTCAATTTCGCATTCTTTCCCTTCGACTGTCAAACATCTTCCTCTAGTTTTCTACAAAGACGTAAAAACAGATTATTTTAAGACTAGAGTATTTCGAACAGGACCTCAACAAGAGGCTAGGGCCCTTTTTTCAAAATGGAAAGCAAGACTTAGACCTTTTTATAGGCAAGTATGGGTCGATGCCGGTATTAATCAAGCTTTGCAACTAGCTTGCTATGATCTTTCTTACCACCAACCTTTATTGGGCGCCAGCCTTTACTTCTGGTCGCCTGTTACCAATACCTTTCATTTCCCGTGTGGGATGATGACGCCGACGCTTCTTGATATTGCTCACATAGCGGGGCTGCCATCCAACGGGGATGCTATTTCATGGATCGATGAGTTCAATATTGAAGACTCGATTGGTATTGACTTTTCAGAAACTTCTTACATCAACTTTATCAAAAAGAATAAAGGGGTTGATGGTACCCCTGTCTCTGATGTCGAACACACAACTTTTCCTCTCTGTTGGTTGAACGCTTCCGTTTTCTGCCTAAAATCCATATTCATGCACAAGAAAAATTATAGGACACTAGCTGCCATGCTGCATAAGGGAAAGTATGTTTCACTAGCCAACTTAATCCTGGGTCAAGTGTACGAAGCGCTCACCCTTGCTGTCGAGACTATCCGGGTAGGAGATAACTCCTTAAACCCTTTTGGGCCTCTTTGGGTAGCTGACCTATGGTTAAAAGCCATCTTTCGTCCCCGCATCCCGCTAGCTATGGATGCATTGCCTAAGAAGGCTATTAACGGGATTCAACTGACCTGTTTGCAGAAACCCTCGTCTCGTTACAGCTTGGAGTCTTTCCGTCTGTATCTGTCTTGGTTTTTTTACCTAAAAAATGATGTTGATGATGAAACTTTTGACTTATTTCCTTTCATAAGTCTTCCTTTGTCTGCTGCCCCTTGTTTTGACTCTTTGGACTACCCACCAGACCAACAAGCTGGAGATGAAATGTGGGCTTATTCCTTAGTTCCCCAAAAACTAAGGGTAGGGGCACCTGGTGACGGAACTTTGGAGATGAGATATAAACTCAACTTGTACTCTCCTCAGTTCGTAGCTCGACAATTTGGCTTTTCCCAAACTTTGCCATTTCCTGTCTACTTTAACCCTGCCGAACCGTTAGTTAAATATGAGATAAGCAACATGGCATAGTTTGATGATGCCATTAGTCTAATTGGGGAAAGAGCCAAAGGATACCGTCGAGTGCCTGATCTTACTCGTTGTTGTTTTTCTACACAATCTTTCGACAATTGGTGGTCGAGCTATTTTATCAGCCATTGTCCATCTCTAGAGCAAGCGCTGACTAACCTAAACCTTGTTTCTATTGTGCAGAGTGCTCCCGTGTCGAAGAAGACCAAAGGTACCCATATTAATGAAATTATTTCCTTTGAAAAATTCTACAAGGTGAAATGGAACGTAATGTGGCTCAGGCCGACTTTTTATAGCGCATTAGACATTTGGAAAAGAAAAAAGGCTGCTCATGAGGATCGATGTTTTAAAAACTATTTAAAAGTCAAACAAATCGATCCTTTAGCTCGCCCAGAACGTTTTGTAAAACCATTTAGATATCCTCCTTTTTTATCAGTGGCCAAACCAATTGATACAAATGGGACAGCTTCTGAACCCACCAAACCTGTTGAAGATTGGGTTTCGGACGCTGAACGTTCTCCCAAAAAGAAGAAGGAGAAGAAAGGAAGTGCTCGAGCAAAATCTTCAAGCACAGTGACGCTTACATCCAGAAAGCGGAATGCCGTCGAGCGTGCGTCCGATGCTGAAGGTCCTATTGCGAAAATGGCCCGCATGTCACAACCTTAGAAAAAGGTATAAGTCAATCTTTCTTTTTTCATGATATGCCTCCTACATATTTCTAATCAATCTTTCTTCACAGTCGAAGAATACTGAAGTGTCGGGGAAACTTTTAGAAAAGCAAGAAATAGTCATGCCTAACCCGACAACTCAATCTAATTTGGAGAGTGCCAGAGCGATTTTATCCAATCCTGCCATGTTCAATAGATCCGTATCTGCAGGCCTGGCGGGCGTATCCAGCTCACAAGCCTCAACAGAATCAACGCGGGTATACTTGATGACTTTTATTTATCATTTATTATCCAGTAGTCATAAATGTGGTCATTTATCGCCCGTGTCGATTTATATAGCAGGTTGAATATACCCCTTTGGGTCAGGAAACTGTTCCAGTCCTGGTGTCCACTTCTTGTCCTGCGGACACATCAACCATGGCAGTCAGTTCCTCGGATTTGATCCTCTTCAAACCAGAAGCGTCACTTATTTCTCCAATCAAAGAAAGCTTGATCGAAGAGGAAGGGCCTTTCGTTGTGCCAACGCCTGAAGCTGGTGACTTAGACATCGCAGATGATGAGTTCAATCTCGACTCAATTTTATCAGAGGCACAAGAGGTTTTTCTCACTGCAGTGCCCGTTGCCACAAGCAAGGAATTTGAAACCGAAAAACCTTTTCCTTTCGGTGATGGCCAAACTCCTTAGCGTTTACCTCGACAAAGCACTATTGATCGTGCTGTTATAGTCGAAAAAGTAAACAGAGTGCTGGGGTGCCTGAACCACTCCCTTGAAGAGATTGTTGCAAGTACTGAAATCGAATCTCAACTCCTGGAAGCCACCACTTTTCTTAACCAACATGCTAACTCTGAAGCCTCCTAATTAGAGAGTTTTATAGAAGATCTTTACAACAGTAATGTTCTTCTAGAGTCGAGTTCGGCAGATCTTCAGGCAGCGAGGGATGACGTGTCGAAGCATAAGAAAGACATGGCTAAATATGGTGCTGCTTTTTCAAAGGTTAAACCTTTAGTTGACACTGGGGTCATCAAGGAACAAGAAGCGAAATCGTTAGAAGAAACGCAACGCTTGCGTGTTGAAGAACTTGAGAGAGAACTATTGTTGGCCAAACAAAATCTGTCCAAAACGATGGCCGGGTTGGCAAAGATCAAGGCCACCAATTACAATTTGAAGAATACCCTATTGGGTATTGAGCAAAAAAGAGCCTCAAGTACTTCAAAGCATGTTGCGGCCGTTAAGACTGTAGAAGAAGCAGAGACCAGGCACAAGCAAGCAGTCGAAACATCTTCTCGACTGAACAAACATCAAGAGGAGCTTAAATTAGCTTCTAGATCTTTTTTGAATTAACGTTTGTAATCTGATAATTATTTATTGCTTTGAACAATCGTATTTTATCTCATGCTCGACAATAAGATGCTTAGCTATAAGATGCTCCCCCTTTTTCAACTTTAACTTGGATTTTTTCTTATGATTTCAACTCTATCTTATATTCGACTATCTTATCTTTCGTCGAACAGTAGAAACACTAGAAATCGGAGTCGAAATATTTCTTCAATAAGTTCCTTCGCATTTAATAATATTTTTACCAAATTTGGAAAAGAATTTGAAAAGGTGGAGAAAGCGAAGAATCTGGAATGACTCTCCGTCCATGAAACTCACCGGTTTGGTTATTTATTCCTCTATAAAAAGATAGAGGCTCATTAATCCCTATTCTCGAAAGTCATTCTCATAACTCCAGAGAAAATCTCTTCATAATCTTGAAAAAGAAACTCATCACTTTAATGGCTTCTTCCGATTCTTCTTCTCCTCACAGCTCCAGTGAGTCTTATCCCAAAAGGGATTTCTCAACATCTACGGGAAGAGCTCCTTCTCCTGTTCTTCGGCCAGAGCCTCCCATCACTGATGATGCTCCGATCCTAGTGGCTTCCGAAAGATCCTTCATTCTTTGCAAGGATGGTCTTCGAGCTCCTGATCCTCGCATTGATTCTTCTTCAATCTGGCAGAAACAAATATTTCTTCCATTACCATTGATTCAAGGGTCTTTTCTTTCTTGGGGCCAATCCTTGTTCCAAGAAAAGCTAGCTCGATGAAAACTTTCCCTTCCGTTCTTGATCATCTTCCCCTGATCTTCGGAGAGAAAGATGTTGATGCATCTTATTTTTCCAGAAGGATTCTAAGAACAGCCCCTCCGAAAGAGTCCATTCTCATTTTTCACGCGTGGATGCAAAGGATGGCGCCCGTTTATGGGGAGCAGTGGGAAACCCTAGGTTTAACTCAAGCTCTCCAACTCGCATGCGAAGATCTTTCCTACGTTGCCCCTATGGTGTCGGCATGTCTGTATTTCTGGTGTCCCTCCACCAAAAACTTCCACTTTCCTTACGGGATGATGGGTCCAACCCCTTTGGAAGTTTATGCCTTCACGGGGCTTCCTGCTGATGCTGAGGCTATGAGTGCTGGATCTCCGTGCCTCGAAATCAGTGATGCTGCTTACCCTCTGGATTACAGTGGGGTAACTGCTTTCAGGTTCATTCAAAACAACATGGGGAAAGAGAATGAGCCAATCACCGAGCTGGAACATATAGCCTTTCTTTTTGTTTGGCTGAATTCCTTATCGTCATGCAAAAGCATAACTATTTTACTCTGGCCGTCCTTTTGCATGGGAAGAAGTATGTCGACCTAGCCCAGCTCATCTTAGCTCAACTCTACGAAAGTCTTTCGATTATGGTGAGCGAGATCAGAGCTGGCAAAAAAAGACTTAATCCCTTTTGACCACTTTGGGTTGTAAATCTCTGGCTGAAAGCTGTTTTCGAGCCGATTATGGTTCAAAGGGATCAAGTGGATGATCCAAATGAGTCCTCGACTTGCGAAATTAGGCTAGCCCGCCTGACATGGCCTAAACCTAGTGGCCTTAGGAGGGGCGAAGCCTTCATACATTTTCTCACCCTCTTCATGAACATCGATTCTGATGAGGGTGAAAACTACCTTACCTATCCTTTGACCAGGAAAGAGAACATACTTCCGTTTGTGAATTCCTTTACTAATCCCGATTCGTCAATTCAAGCTATTCTCGATGAGTATTGGTCGACGATCTTAACTGCCCGACTTCTGCCGGTTGGACTGCCAGGGGAGTCCAACGTTGCTCTGAAAAGAAAAGTGGTTTCCTACTCTCCTCAATACGTGGCCCGTCAATTCAGGCTTGCTCAAGCTCTGCCCGCTCCTCTTCTCCCAGATACCGATGATCAATTGGTGCATTATGAAGTGGATGATCTTGGGAAGCTCGAGCAGCTCTTGGACCGTAATCATGAGAGGATGGAGGAACAATTCAATCGCTAATCATTCCCTGAGATTGTCAGGTGTTGGCAGTGCACCCAGTCTTTTGCGACTTGGTGGTCAAAATACTTTACCACCCATACTCGGCATATTGGCCCGTCATTTTCCAACATGAAGCTTCCGACAAAAATCAAAGGTAAACGTCGTATTCATTAGCTTTCATTCCGGATTTTATAAATCATGTGTATTAATCATGTCATTCTTCTTTGTGTAGACAAAACTCCATCTCCGACTCCAGATCGATAACAGGATCGAGGGAAAGCTATAGCTTCAGGGTCGAGGAAGAGGAATACTCGAAGTTATTCGAGGGGTCTACCTTCGAACAAGGCTCTGAGAATTGGAGAGACCTCACGCACACCTGCCACTACCCGAGTTTTGAGGGTAAGGAGAAACTGAATTATAACGTTGCTTTCCCATATCGCTCTATACTTTGTTCTCTAACCCGCATTTTTTCTACAGCCTAGGCAAGCCAGGACTCCCTTCTCTAACAAGGAATCCTCTCCTATCGACGCAGATGAAGAAGATACCGAGGGGGAAGAAGTTCCTCCGCAGGCCCTGTTTACAACTCCAACTCTTGCAGTTGCAGCACCTTCGCCCCCTGAGCATGCCCACTCTGAGCCTCGAGAGCAGAGTTTGGATCTTCTTCTTTCTCAAGCTAAACAAGTCTATTCATCAGGAGGGAAGGTCCCTTTGAGTAGAGGGGCTGGTTCGAAAGACACTGCTGAACTAGAGGCTGCTGGAGATGTCCCTCCAATACCTACAACGTTGTCAAAGATCGCCGCAAAGATCATATCACTTCTAGGATTTCCTTTGGAAGATCTTGCCACTGATGACAAATTGAAAGCTGACCTGATTAGTGCCGTTAATACTCTTGATGATGAATTGCCAGTTTCGGAGGCTGACCTTATCCATCAGTTCGGGGATTTCGTCTCTAGACTTTATTCCTCCGATCTTCTTGCTTTGGCAAGCCAGAAAAAAGAGTTGGATGCTGTTTTTGATGGCTGGAAGTTGTTGTGTCGAAGGGCAGTCGACTGTTCGGAAGCCACTCTGCAAATTTCCCATGTTCTAGATCAAGGGAGAAAATCGGAATAAGAAGTGGTCGCCCGGATTGAAGCTTTGTAGGATGAGCTTGCGGCTGCTAAAGAAGGTTTAGCGAATATTCGGTCTGCCAATGAGGATCTGTTGGACAAACCAAAACGCTATAAAGGGAACAAAGCGTCTTTACTTTCTGCGACCTCCAAGGCAGAAACCGATATGGGAAGGGCTCGCACGTCTTTCAATGCCGCTGAGAAAAAGGTTGAGGTGTTTGACCAACTTTGTACCCGCCTGAAGTTGTCATTAGACCGCTTTATTTGATTTCTAATTTTTTTTCTTTTTTAAGTATGATATTTTTTGAGATATTTGTCATTTATAGTACCTGCATTTATGCCTGTCGCACTTTCTTTTAAAGCATAAGCATTTCCATCAAGTACTTTAGTTATTTGGAAAGGGCCTTCCCATAATGGAGCCCACTTTCCTTTCGATCTTTCAGG
>JASCZI010272104.1:0-10961 GCA_036250425.1 Stylosanthes scabra
CCCCCCCCCCCCTCTTTCAATTCATGCACTCTTTAGTCTTTACCACCTAATTACATTATCTATATTACTCATCATCATCATCTTCAGCATCGTTCCTTGTTCTTGTATTTCTCTATTTGTTTTGTTCCTGTTGTTTTATTATTCCTAAGACCAATCATGGAACAACAACAACATTCATCATCAGCAAACAGCAACAACAATAACGGTACAAGTAATCACATGAACAGTAGCAGCAGGCAAAGCAGCACAAGGTGGACACCAACAACGGATCAGATAAGGATACTGAAGGATCTATACTACAACAATGGGGTAAGGTCTCCAAGTGCAGAACAGATTCAGAGGATCTCTGCTAGGCTTAGACAGTACGGCAAGATTGAAGGCAAGAATGTCTTCTACTGGTTCCAGAATCACAAGGCCCGGGAGAGGCAGAAGAAGAGATTCACCTCTGATTCTACTACTAATACCACCAATGCCAATAATCTCCCACTTCCAACCATGCATAGAGGATCCACCATTAACAACAACAACAATGCTCCTAAGTATTGGAATAAACCTACTGAGGACACTACCACTACCACTACTCCTACCTTTCACAACAAGTATAACATGTCATCATCAACTGGTAAAAAAAAAAAAAAACAACTTTTTCTTTTCTCTGGTGCTCCGATCCTTTAATTGAGACTATTATTAGAAATAAGGTTATATTATATCATATGTTTATGTTATGCAGGGATTGCTTCTTCTTCTTCTGCTGTGGGCCAGATGGGGAATTATGGTCATGGATCTGTTCCCATGGGGAAGAGTTTTAATAGGGTAAGTTAGTTGTATATATACCTATATGTGATTATATATAGTGTTTATACATATATGGAGCAGAAAACTTTGTCATATAAAGTGTTTTTGTTTTTCTGGTGTTAATGAAATGGATTGGTACCTATATATGCATCTTTATTAGGTCCTTTTTCACTGCTCACTGAGTATTTTGCTTAGAAATGGAAGGAATATTATCAATGCAGATATAGCTGCAGGCTTGCTTGCTTAATTCATGCATCCCTGGCCTGTATATATGTAATTTGGAGGAGGTGTAAATCAGAAGCATGTGATCATAGTCTATATATACATCACAAATAATAAGGATAAATATATCTTATTTGACAACAAAATGGAGAGACATTTTCTACCATTTGCATTCTTCATTCCTTGAAACTTCCGTAAAAAGAAACCCTTGAATTGGTCTCTTAGCTTGACTTGTAAAATGACCAACAAGCCAAGCCTATTTAAGCAAAGGTTTTATCACTAATTAATAACTCAAATTAATAACAAGTATTAATATTAGTATACAATTTCATTTAGAACTTGATGCATTTTGTTGTTGTTATTATTAGGAGGGCACAATAATATCTGCAGCTGGAGGAAGCAGTGTTTGTGGTGCCATCAACCAGAACCTGCTGGGATGGGTTGGTGTGGACCCTTATTCTTCAACTTACACTCCTTCCTTTGACAAAATAACTCCTGAGAGTGAAACCCTTGAACAAGAACAAGGTGATGATGATGAAATGGATGATGTCACTGAGATTGAAACCCTGCCTTTGTTCCCTATGCGTGGCGAAGACATCCATGGCGGCTATTTCAGCCTCAGATCCAATTCTTCTTCTTCTTCTTCTTCTTTTAACTATGATCTTCATCACGGATTCAACAACGGTGGTTCCCGTGCTTCATTGGAGCTTAGTCTCAATTCCTATGCTCGCAAATCTCCAGATTACGCTTGAAGAATTAATAATTAAGTGATTGTTATTAATTAGCTTACTCATTAGTCACATAAATATTAATTAACTGGAGTACTATGATATATATGCATGATAGGTTAATTAGCTTTAAGTAGTTACTAGTTATGTTTGCATTTTCCATAATTAGTTTTGTTTATTAGGAATTGTTATGTAATCAGTGGGTGGGCTCAACATTGTCCTCGCTCGTCTACTCTCATCTTTCACTTTCTTCAATCTTCTCAGTCCAGAGAAAGAGAGAGAGAGAGAGAGATGTTCCCATGCTGACACATGTCATGCAGGGAAGGAGGAGCTTAATTTCCTACTCAATCGACTAATTATTAATTAATTATCGTGTTATTTTCGATCTCCATCTCCCCAAAACATTCTCTCAATCATTTATTTCTAATTCAAATAATAATCATTGGCACACTAGCTAGCTAGAGAATCATTACTGATACTGCAGTAATGAACTCATAAAGGGTCTTGCTTAATGCTTATATTAGAAGTATACATTTTTAATTAGAAAAATGAGAGAGAGAGAGAGAGAGAATTCTCATTCAAAAGAAAAGAATAGGCAGTGTTTGTTGTGTAACTTTCTATGAATGAATGATGCATTAAGGACCCTTATAGTTTCTTTAGCTAAGGGCATGAATGATCTGATTCTGATATTATTCTTTCCGGAGTAGCACAAGCATAAGCATCCGTGAATAAAGTAAAGCATTTTTGCAACAACAAATTCTGAGAGCCATGAAATCATGAAACTAATTAACTAACAAACAGACAAACAATAAAAGATAGCTAGATATTATAATTATTTATCATTGATTTTGCTTCGCAGAAGTGCACTGCCCTATGGCGCGTGAGGGTGTGACTAATCGACAGGCACAGGTTTATGCGGGGACCACTCAAATGTTCAGTTGTACGGTAAATGTTATTTACTTATAATTATTATATACATTTCTTACAGAGCCTTTTAGCTTTCTCTGAGCATTTTATGGTGCTAGTAGCTATATATTAGCTAAGGCAGTGTGTTGCGTTATGTACTTTATTATGTGTGTGTATTCAGTATTCTATGTGACAGAAGACTGAAGAGAGACATGAAAGAAAGAGGGGATATGACTATCAATTTGCATATTACATAAATAAAGGGAAACGGAAGGAATAGGAGAGCAAGTGAGTGAAATATGATGAGAACGAAGAAGAACTATAGGGGAGTATATATTTTGGAGTTTGAACCATCACCTATATATTCACCTACTTCGGTAATAGAGAGTAGTATATGTACTGCATCAATTTTATGTTGGGTTATGTAATCTTCCCAATTCAACGGACTCCACATTTTCAGTAGTATCAGTATCACTAGTATATATAGCCCTTTGAATCCCCTGCTTCAACAACCTAACATTTCATAAATCTTTTGGATTTAAACCTTTAGAATTTATAGACTAAAATGCAGATGACGTACATACACTACTGTACTTGAAGAGTAATTAACATTTAGAATACTTGTAATTATATATATATGTATATATATTTCACTTTAGTTAATCTAACAATTATATTTTCACCAAGTAGCATGGTTTTCATGCTATATTATTTATGGTGTTGCAACTAGGCAGCCCAGTACGTAGCTAAAGCCTAAAGGTGGCGCATTATAATTACTACTACATATACGGCCACGTGAATCAACTAATAGATTTGCGTGTGAAATTCGAGACACACAAACTCATCCTACATTGCAATTCCAACGCTACAACAACAAAATAGGAGTACTATTGATGAATAACAATGACTACTTGGATCGAAGATAACTAGATAAGGCCAGGGTAGTAGTGTACATAGAAGATGTTTGACTTGTTTGCAACAAAATTATTAGCATTGTTTGATTTTATTAGCATGCAATATTATTATATTAATGCACGATACTATTGATGAGTATTGTTTGAACTGAAGTTGAAGCTATATAATATATATAAGTGACCTCAGGCAAAAGGTTCTACACGTTACGTTCCATGTGGATCTTAGTTAAACACGTAAACTTATATAATGATGATTCATTTCCATTCCATTCTGAAACAAACAAGAAACCCATTTATGTGTTCACTTCAGTGTGTGCTGAGTGCAGAGTGCTGACAGCAGAGCAAAGCGAAAAAAAGAACAAACAAGTACTGTTGTGCAATCAATACCTTTCTTTCTGCTTGCCTGAAACAATTTTCAAAGTAATCAAAGCCATAACTGATTTCCTCATGCTTCTCTTGCTCTTTGCCGGGCTTCGTTTTACACATTTTCCAAACGACTATGGCCCAAATCAAATCTTTCTATCTAGTTTCTAGTATATACCAACATGTGGGCCAAACAATATTTTTGAATCCTTTGACTGAAAGCAAAAGAATATTTAGGGATAAACTGGCTAACCTAGGCATCAACATGGAACCTGGAATTACCTTCTGGGATGTTCCACCTATGGCCTTTTTTCTTTTCTTGTTTTTATTTTCTCTTCCAGTCTTCCTATCCCTCTGTATGTGATTCAGTATATAGGAATCATCGCAACCCTACCCGTCTTTTATATATAAGTATTTTGAGTTAGAGCGGTCTCATGATTGGTTTAAATAATAAAAGAAATAAATCAAGATTATTTATCGGTTTGAACCTATCGAGAATAAAATCAATATTATCTAATGGATGTTAATAGCCAATATATATAGTTTTTGGTCCCAATATATCTAAGTCATTGTTTGCGATCATTCCATTAGAGAGTTGCTATTCAGCACTATGAGGAACACAGAAGACTTTAGTTGAGAAAAACCAAACAATCACAACTAGGATTAGTAACAACAAATCAAGATCGAGAATCATGCCTATCAATTCATATAGACTCGCACTTATGTATCTATTTTATTAATAATTTAACATAGATAGTCTTAAGAAACACTTTCTTCGCACGTTATATTTTGCTCTAAAAAATTCTTTCATTCTTTTCTAATCAAATTACACAAGAAACCAATAACCACTTCTAATCTTCCTTTATCTATATTGCTTCTTATGTCATTCCGTCTATTTTTTTATTAATACAAAATTTTCTATATTTTTTCGCTTTTTAGTTTTATCAATAATTACTTTTAGAAGATTCATTACTCACTAAATGTGTATGCGAAATAGTAACAACTATGAAATTATTCAGTTAAATTAAATACTTGATTTTTTTTTAGCAAATAGTTGAGTTTAAAATTTAGAAGTAACAAAACAAAAAAAAAAATTAAATATATAGACACACATGCACACACCAAAATCCTGACAATCACATTAATTTTTTTAAGAGCAACTATACACATACATACAAATATATATGTGACAGATTCAATTCACAGTGATCCATGGCGATGATATCAGTTTTCTCAAAGAAAAGAAAAGAATGTAGAAGATAACCTGTGTTGGAACCAAAAAATAAAATACAGGGACATATCTACGTGTTGCATGACATGGAAGTGGACACCGAAACGAAAATATGTGCAGTGGAATCGTTGGAGTGACGGCTATCTTCATCTTCATATTCATCATGCATGGTTTGCAGCCTTTTTCTTAATGAACTCAATACAATCTGCTACTGCTTCGCTTTGGTGGGCATCATAATTATTAGGGCTAGGGCTGTGGTGGTTGTTGGTGGCGCCTCTTGATGATGAAAGCTCCGAAAGCATCATTAAGCGGAGCACTGCTTCCCTTAAACGATCTAATAAACTTATTGGACGATGACTTTTGTTATCATTCTTCATCCTCGGTATGCATTGACCCTTCATCATCACCATTTCATTTCTTTCTTTCTTTAATTTGCTAATTCCTTTGACCAATACACACTGTTCATAACAGCATCTATACATATATATGTAGCATTGATTCGTAAATATATATATGAAAATTTTATTAGTTAGCTAGTTGTATGTTAAGAAATGACAGAGCATCATAATATCATCAACTAGTGCATATCAAACTTATCATTATCTTGTTTAGTTTCAGGGTTTAATGTGCATATATGAGTACAGCGCACTCTTACACATTAATTAAATTGAGGTTAAAATTAATTACTATATATAATTTTCATTTTCATTTTGTCTTTGACCGCCCACTAGTACTGCACCTCACATGCTTACATGTGCTTTAATTTACATCTTAATTTAATTGTATTATATTGAATTTAAATATTTCACGGTGTATACATATACATTTTAAGTAGCAAGTCCTCCCTCATGGTTTATTAAATTTCGATGGATTTTGTACGTACTTGAAGTAGTACTGTTTTGCTACTTGCTAGCCGGCGGCTCCGATCCACATACATGATACATGATACATGATTCATACATATATAGATAAAATTAAAGGGGAAAAAAGGTTACACGCATGATGAGAAGAATTATTATTAGCAGGAACTAATGATGATGATGCTGACAGAGAACAGATCAGAGCGTGATTATGAGTGATGAGAAGAAATGGATTAGATTGGTTTATTTAACGTAACTGTTTAAACCCTTGACCACTACTACTTGAAAACCTAAGCACCTGTCCTGTTTTGTCATCAAGTTAGAAATTTCAAGACAAGAGTAACATGCCTTCACATGCATCATGCATGCGTCTATATATATATATATTTGACCGGCCATGAATCATGATCATCATTGGATGTATGTCCTCGCTAATTTCTATTAATTAATCAACATTACTACTATTATTAAGATAGCTTAATTAGACATTGTATGTATAAGGAAACCGCATCCGCATGGGTCAAAACTCAAAAGTGCAAAGTAATGGTTGAATTCTTTGGGCTGAGCCCAGGTTGGTTTTTAGTTCTCTATAACTCCTTTTTGAGTTTTCATTGCAGGCTTTGCTAGAAGAAAGTCTTGTGTCGGTTACGTTGTCCGCAACACGTTCATATTGTATTCCTTTGGGTCCAGCTTCTAATGTTCATCCACTTTTCATATATATAGCCTATTTTTTTAAGACTTGAATCATATTTATATTTTATATTATGAGAAAGTTTAGTGGTCTATAGTAGCTAACATTTTTTCTTCTTTTCTTCTTTTCCTCCTTTCCCAACTCACCATCTTTCTAATTAGATTTATATATTGACTCCTTAATGACTCCCTAACGTTGATTCCGTAGCATTATTATATTCTTATACTATATATATATAATTTTGATTGTGTCACGTTTCATATGACACTTTCTTATTAAAATTAAATTGAAATATTTTCTTCTAAAACTAATAAGCTTCTTTCTTCTCCTCCTCCTTCTCTTCCTTCTCTTTTTTTATTTCTCTCCATCCTCCCCCTCTTATTATATCATATATATAATATATTTATATTCTTTGTACAATCTATAATTTTATTATTAATTTCATAGCCAAAATGTACAGTATCATATTCTCTTATCGCAATTAATTAAAAAAATCTTATGTTATGTATTTCTCTCCAAAATATGTGCATTAATCATCGTCACTTATATTATTTTTACATTCTTTTTTATGCTCTATATTATTTATCATTTTTTTATGCTAGGACCCGGGGCAAACAACAATATATATAATATAGTATCATTGTTATTGTGCATGATTACTTCAAAACTAAAAATTCCATTTAGAGATGGAACCCAACAAGACAAGGCTCTATATATCTGAAAATGATTTTCACCTAATAATTAATTAAGCCCCCGATTTGGGAAATACCTCTTTAATATCATACTATACTGGTGGCTTGTCACCAAAAAAATACTATACTGGTGGCTGTCCATTCCTTTAACGATTGCACAACACACCCAACTCATCAAAAATATTTTCGTTTATTCAGAAGTGAATAATATAGGGTTATATATCATTTTATATTTTTAATGTACAAAAGTTAAACTATGTAAGACCCTAAATTTATATGGGTTAAGAAATGGAACTCCAAAAGTCAAATTAAATCAGAGAAAACTCGCGTTTTCAAATTTCAACTAAATAAAACCCTCATATAGGTTTATTGGTGGATGCCATGTTGTTGAAGGGGAAAAAAGAGAAACGAGGAAATGTTTACTTGGATGATAGTTACAAACAAAGCTAAGGCTGGGATTGATGCAGCAAGAGCAAGAAGTGATAGAAACAGAATGTGTATGTACCTTTGAAATTTTTCAGACATTATATAATATAGTAATGGGATTATAATTAATTAAATGATTAGAGACAAACCTAAGAAATTTTCTTAGTTAATTAATTTAAGGTAAGTAGTCCACATTGTCTATTGGGGAAGCAGCATGCGTTAGAATTAGAATTAGAACCTCCAATGGGGTTTTGAAACTTAGCATTTCCCGGTTAACAAGTTTTGCCTAAAACACTTCTGCTATAGTGCTATACTAGCTCGGTCCCCCACATCCCACATGATCATGTTTCTCCTTCGAGTTGTATTAAAAGATAAAAATTAATATCCTTATGTGAAAATAATTATTATTAAAAACTTCTAGTGATTTGATATACTTAATTAAATTATTTAAAATAATGCGTGTCAACTTATTTATATTTTTACATAAGTAGCCATTTTACTCCTAGAGTCATTCATTTGATCATATTATAATAAGAATATAGTTTTTACTTTTCTTTTAAAAGAAATTACGGATGTGTTTAACTTTTGAATCTATAGTATTTATAACAGGCATAGGCTCTTGTATATTTTTAAAAGAATTTAACATTATATACCTCTAGTGTTTATTTGGATTGGTTTTTTTTTTTATAAAAAAAATGCTTTTTTATTAAAAAATTATTTTTTATCAAATTCATTTTTAAAAAGTACTTTTATAAATTATATATTTTTTCAAGAAATCAATAATGTGTTGTTTTTAGAAAAATAAAAGAAAAAACAGTTTTTATTGTTAAATTTTTTTTTAAATAAGACATAATTTTTTTTTTCAAAGTGAATCCAAATTGACCCTTATACTTGAACTTTTTATTTTTGGCCTAAGAATAAACGTTGGAAGGCCGGCACGTTATTTTCATTCTAAATCCATAAATACCAATACCAATTCATCCTACCGCGAAATAAAATCCAACAGACACACACACTTCTCTTGTCTAGTTTATTAAGGTCTCCAAAAGCTTGTTTGAAGAAGCAAAAGAAGAGAATGGCAAACAGAAAGTCCAATAAGGTTGCACAAGCAGTAGTTCTGAAGCAGATTCTTAAGAGGTGTTCAAGTTTTGGAAAGAAGCAAAGCTGCAATAATAATGAAGAGGGTCTCCCTGATGATGTACCAAAAGGTCATTTTGTTGTGTATGTTGGCGAGAACAGGAGCAGGTACATTGTTCCAATATCATGGCTTGATCATCCACGCTTTCAAATTCTGCTCCAAAGGGCTGAAGAGGAGTTTGGTTTCAACCATGTCATGGGACTCACCATTCCTTGTGATGAAGTTGCTTTTGAATCTTTATCCTCAATCATCAGATATTAGTAAGAGGAATATTAAGGATTAAGAGTAATAATAATTACTTGTTAATTAACATTTTCTGGTTTGGTTGGGTTTGGGTCTAGTATTGTAAATGTATATAGATTGATGTCCATGTTCCATGGCATTGCCAATGTCTTTAATTTTTTGTATCATTATTATTAATGAGCAATGATTTGAATGAAGCATTGTAATGTTGCCATAGAACCTGTTAATAATTTCTTTACCTAGCTAAAATCTAAAACTTACTAATTAATTTATTAATTATTATCATAACAGGGGGGAGAGAAGTTGATTATTATCCTGTAAGTAGAAATTAAAATGTGAAAGTTATTATTAAAGGATGAGTCATATTGCATTTTCTCAGGCTATTAAGTTTGATTGACAGCATATATATGAATTGCATCAACTTAGCTTATTAGTGCAGAGAACTAAGTTTTACTTGGTGCATCATAGCATTGTCCAATTATTATTTCTTATGCATATATGTAAACATAGTACATATATAATTTAATTTGTCAGTGTGTCACATTCCTTTGGAAATGGATCCAGGGTAAGCTAGATTCTCTCCCTCCCCCTCTCTCTATCTAATAGAAAGAAAGAAAAAAAGTATAGGTCTATTTATGACAAAAGGAATAATCACTTCAAATAGCACAAGCACTGAGGGATAAGCTAGTAATCATGTTTTGCCTTGCTTGGATAGAGTTTGAGTTTTTGATTCTCTGATTCTAATTATATATATTCTTACAAGGTAATATTTGACTCAAAAGTCAAAACAATAATGTTTGTTCGAATTTCTCATCTCAGACCATAACTAAGGAAGTTATAGATAGAGTAGTCTTGATCCAACACATGCATGTGGTTGTGGACATTCTCAATAGGACAAAGTACATACATTAATTTATTACCTCAGAATTCTAGTGCTTAATTACAAACTATACATAATTACCTCAGAATTATTCTAGTGCTTCATTCTTCAAGTTGGTCCCCGTATTAATCAGGTGTCAGTCTACTCGACCGTACTTAATTACATACTATACATAATTGACCACAATTATGTTTAAATTATTATAGATACCCTTTCTAATAATAAAGAAATTATCACAAACGACGCATGCTTTTAATCTGATCTCTTGCTCCCTGAAACTTTGTCCATTTGGTGCACATGCAAATGGGGCCTCAATGTCCATCAAATGGGTGGTCCCATGAACTGTTAAACCCTAATAAAACCTTTTGTCCCTTCTTTGATTGAGAGATAGCAAAACTGATTATGTACATATAGCCACATAGTTTGAGGCTTTGAGCGTGAGAATTTAATTAAAGATGTTAAAATTGGTGTTTACATATAGCCACATATTTTTTGCTTTGAGTTTGGAACTGTGTTCCATCCACCACATACATTTGTTCAACAGGAATATAATAGTTAATTAAGGAGTTCAAATTAAATTAGGTTGCTAATCAGTAATCACCAGTCACCACTATATATAATGTCGTTTAGATGTCTCCTTAATTTATATATACAAGGACAAGGGATTAGGCCTTGATTAATATAAAATTATAGTATGATAACTAATAAAAAATCTCTTTACAGGAAGGAAAGTATTGACAAGTTAACTACTAAAGTTCATATGGGAAAGTACTGATGGACAATAAGCCCGGAACTACTCTTTCAATCATGCCATTGGATTTCCGGTTTTCTATGTTTTTTTTTTTTTTTTTTTTTTTTTTTTTTTTTTAATT
>JASCZI010272106.1:27075-39186 GCA_036250425.1 Stylosanthes scabra
AAGTCAGCACAATCTGAAAGAAATCACGAAAATAATAAAATGTCGGCCTTCATTTAATAAGGCAAACTCACATCCATTGCTAACAAAGCAACCAACGCAACAACCCTCTCTACTTATCTCCTTTTATGGCGACAGGAGAGCAATACTAAACCCATCAACGGAAAAAAAATCCAAAAATAGCACCCAAAAATTCTTGGCAATTTATGAAAGAACAATCACTTGAATTTTGTTGTTATATAGTGTACCTAACACATGTTAATAATGAAGAAACTTACGAGCAAAACGGCGTCCCCTTTCACTGCATCCATAGAAGTACTTAGAATACTGCGATTCCCAAATATCAATCGGCGCACGATAATTCCCATCCTACAGAAAATGATAACGGCTCTGGCTCTCATAAAAAGCTAAAAGAAGAAATGCAGGAAGAAGAAGAAGAATAGGAAGATACCAGGGCAGAGTAGAAGGTGCGGTGTTGGGAGTACCATTCGAGATCAGAAGCCATGTGACCGGTGAGAAGGGAAACGAGAGCCAAGCCGAAGAGCATGAACCAGCAGAGCATGGAGCGCCAGATCGGCTTCCTGGTATGAAACGGCGTCGTGTTGGACCTCCAACAAACATGCTTGGTTTTCGTGTTGGGTTGCGATAACAGAGCCAGGTTTGTCCACAACAAGCTGAACCTCCACGCCTTCCCCACCCCTACACCCATTTGCTTGGGTCACACAACACGCAAACCCCTAACCTTCATCGTTTCACTCATTCATGGCACAGCAGTGATGATTGCTGAAGGTGTTTGCGTAAATGACCGAATGAAATCAAGGAATGCAAGTAACAGTAACTACACAGGCTATATTTGTTGTTATTGGCGGTGAAGGAACCCTAAGTAATTTAGGCTTTTGAGAGAAGTTGATTGTTGCGTCAATTATTGGGTATGGAGTGTAGAAACTAGAAAGAAAGTATATAGTATAGTGTGATATGCTTCTAGTGTGTGTCTTGAGGAAGCAGGAGGCACCAACACATGTTTCTTCAGCGTGGCCACCATTTTTTTTTCTTTTTTTCGTTCTTTTTTACAAAGTCTATGCAATTGCTAATTGCTATTATTACTACCGCTTGGTTTATTGTGCTTTTCCGCGATTAATAAGAAGAACTGAAGAAGCCATTAATAAAAAGAATACTAATTATAGAAATCTTGGAATGTCAATCTTTGCGAGCACATATCGAAATATATTAAGTTATTTATTTTTATACTAAATAAAAAAATATATTACAAGTAATATCGAAATAGTATTTAATTTTATATAAAATAAATAATTTAAATAGACTTATTAAAAAAATATGTATACATATAAAATAAATAATTTACAGAAATAAATTATTTATGTAACTTAAATTAATTACCACATTCATATTCATATATATATGGTGGACATGTAGCATGGTACAGTATGCGCCACCACTAATCTCTCTTTGTTATCATCGCCAGTCTGTTAAGTTGTGGACATAGTTAGTTAATTACCAGAATCATTATATGAGCCAATTAAATATGGATTAATCCATAATTCAAACTGATGGTAGCTAAGCAATGTTATTCAATTTTCAATCAAGTTGCATTTTATTTTCTAATTGCATGGTTTCGTCATTCGTGACTCGCCGTATTACAAGTTGAAGCTTATTCTAAATGGAATATGGAGAATTAATCGGAATGACCCAAACAGAAATCATGGAATCAGTGAATCACGTGGTGAGTTTCATTTTTTAATGAGGAAAGAGACACAGAACAGGTGAATTAATGTGATGGAAGAAGAAAGCAAAGGAACAACAGGTGTAGTGCTAATTCTAAGCACAGATTAACAATAATAGAAATAGGGGATTAGAAAGAGGATCTCTATCAGATTAACAAATAGATTATTTTAGTGTTTTGTTTTATCAATATACTTGGTTAATTAATCTTTTATTTTTTTTTTATGTTGGCTATATATATTAGTGTAAAAAATAGTTACCACGTGATATTGAAGATGAATTTGAAATTAAGGACTTTGGGGGTGAGCCTGTCACTATAGAAAGTAGAAACCACGTGATTTGGGTGATCGGATCTCTTTTGTTTTAAAGTTTTGGATAATTTGATAGGCGGAGAGGGATGCAAGCAAATGTAAAAAATAAAATTGAAGGTGACAGATAACGAAATGAAACTCGCGGCAAACAAATTAAAAGCACAATACCCTTATGATTTTTGGGGTGTTAACTATGAAGCTACAAGTCAATGTATGAGGGTGATGACCATCTTTATAGTCTCCTTTTTTTAGGATAAAGAACGGTATAATTATTTGATGGGGCCATATAGCTAGGAAAAAGGAGAAACGCAAACATCGGTTGTTAGAAATTGAGCAATTGCTACGCGTTTAAAATTTGATATCAATGAAATTTTTCATATATTCCTTTTCACTATTATTCATATGGATGTATACATATTTAGACGTATATAAATATTAGTATTTCATTTTTTTTCAACTCATACATAAAGTGCAGCAAGCCAGCAACGCTTAATTACTTTTGACGTTGATGACATTCTTATTATTATATCCTTTTGCTATTCATAATTTTATGGTTCCTATCTCACGTTCTAACAAGTAAAATGTACTCGATCCTTTGCTTGAAAGAATTAAAAGGGAAAAGCAAAACTGAAAAGAACTACTCTGTATCTTCTTCAGTTCTTCACACTTCATAAATCACATAGCTTTAATTTAAAATGTAAACGGCAAAGGTTCAGTATTTCATTCAGTGTGTGCTAAGTAAAGTTTTAGGTGAACTGAATATCAAGAATTATGGATTTATAATAAATTTTTATTTAGTATTTTGAAAAGGAAGCGGATGCATCCAAAATCCAAACGGATGCTTTTCTTGTAACACGGACTTTATAGCTTGGCCTCTTTTGTGATGATAAAATTGTGCAGAGGTTGGTAAGTTGGTTGTGTGGTCCCGCTATGAACTTGTGATTTTTGTATCCCTTTCTGTCCATTCTTATGACTTGGACTTCACTTTATTCCATTTCCTCCAAATTTCTGCTTATTCGATAGAAACAACCAACAATGGAGTAAAAATGAAAAGGAAATGAAATATTATAGAGAGAGAGAGTGGTCCAATAAAATAAATTGAGCAAGTTAGCTAGCTTACTCTTAGAACCAATAATTCTTTTATAGTTTAATTTTATGCCTTCTAGTAAAGATAAGTTTGGTAAAATTTTTAGTTTATCAAAATAAAATTACTAACTTTTTAAAAATAATAGCACATATATTTAATAAATCAAGCTAAATAATTTTTAATAAAATATTTTAGGAACTAATTTATTTTTCTTATGATCTCAAATTGTAAACATAGCCATTATTATAGTTTATACGTTATAGTTCAAGCATTTTCATGTCAAATATAATGAGGTAAAATATTTTCAATGTTACAACTTAGTTTGACTTTGACATTCAAATCCTGAACATTGCAACTACCTGTATTTCTTTTTTCCTGATGGATTGTGCACCCTTAGTGTTATATCCCAAATTCATGCATGCTAACAATCACACACACAACATTATTGGTTCACATTTTGAGGGAACAGTTCAACGTAACATATGTTAGAATATATCAATATGAATTAGTACAGTTATTATATATAAATTTATTAGTTTGATATTTAGTTATTATTATTATGATTTATTTTTATATGTAAATAACTTATGTATTGTATTATAAGATACACAACTAACTCACCCACAATTTTTGTATAATTTTAATATATAAATTTTTTTTCTATTATGTTTTCTCTCTCTTTTTAACATGATATCTAGAGTTTAAGTTCTTTCTATTTTTTTTCGATGAAAATTACACATTGGTATCCTTCTTGAACTCTATGAGTTTCTTTGTTTTGTTCTTTCCAGACAATTTTTTTCTCGTGTTGTTCCTTTTTCCTCTTTCTTGGTCATCTTTCCGCATGCACCGTTGTTTTTCACCTTCAAATATGCTGTTATGCATCAGTTTAAGCTCTCTGCTTCTCCTCATCTTCACTGTGTTGCTTCTTCATTTTTTGATATTTATTCTGCAGTTTCAGTTGCACCATCTTCTGATAGTTTTCACCAGTTTCATTGTAGCAGTTTCGTATGCACTCTTGCGGCAGTTTTTTGTTAGCCCTTTTGTGACAGTTCCGTCTACATTTTTGTGGCAGTTTTGTCAACATTTTGCTTTGACAGTTTTGCCAACTTCTTTGTGAGAATTCCGTCTCCACCTCGACAGTTTTGCCAGTTTCTTTGTGGGAGAATTCTGTCTCCACCTCATTATTACAGTTCCATCTGCACTCCTTCGACAGTTTCACCAATCACTTTGCACGTAACCATCAGTATAATTTTCTTTTTGATTTTTTTTTCAGTGAAAAAGGGACAATGCTATAGGAGTTACGAACACTTGGTCTGGGCGTTAGTGGTATTCAGATTTGGGGTGAAAATGAAATCAAACCAATTAAATCCTCATTAGTTCAGTTTTACATTTTTTCCTGTCTAGACCCGAGCAAATCAGACCCGATTAATTAGGATTAGATTGGTTCGTGTAATTGGGTACCCAATGAAACAATGAAATTTAAAAAAAAAATAAAAAAGTAAAAAAAAAACTAAAGAAAACTAGCTTCTGAATTAAAATATCAATTGAAAAACTAACTTGAGATTGAGGAGTTACTCAAAATGTCTTCAAAATTAGGGTTAAATGAAAACGTTGCTTATATTTTTTTAAAATTAATATTGAGGGTAATCGGGTAGTCGAGTTGGTTTAGATTCCGATCTTTCAGAACCGATACTTAAACCAATATTAGATTGAACCCGATTACCCATCGAGTACTGAACCCATATAATCGGGTTGGATCCGGACGGGTAAACGAGTGCTCACCCCTACTCGGTGTTATTAGTATTTATTTTTATTTTCTTTTTTACCTTTTTTTTTTGTGTTCAAATTGAAGGGTTGGAAGACCAGCCCAATAAAGAAACAAACAGAACCTCTCTAGTACAATAAGACTCCAAGGCATAATTAAAATCACCTATTCTATCTACCTCTAGTTAGCAGCAGTAATTGGCTTAGAGACAAAAAGCAAGCTAAACTAAGTGGTGACAGTATACAAGGGAATCTCAATGTTGATCAGAATCGGCATCCATCTAAAGCCAAAGCAGGTGAATATCTTGAGGACGCTCAAACTCACTCCAAGAAGTGGGAAGGTGATTAATGTGCTTGAGACTTGCAACCTTATGAGCAAGCGCAGTACCATTTCTCGGGGTCCCGCAATTGGTAGGCTTCTTTATCAAAAAGATGATGTCTTATAACAATGGTTGAATTTCCAAATCATCTCTTCTTTTTTGATTGCAGAAACCCACCTATCCAATAACAGCACCTACATCTTCAACATCTTCATATTGGTATATGATCTTCCACTGGCAGAGTCACTGGTATCTGGGATGCCACTCCTTGCTTCCTAACGGCTTCTGATTCAATCTTCTTCAGGTATAGGAAGCCTTTTCATTGCAATAGATTAGGATGCAACCTCATTGGTTGGCTATCTAATTGGATTTGCCTCTGAATTAGAGTTGGAGGGTTATAGGACCAATTTATGGGCAGAGTAGAGTTCTTCTTTTGCTCTGCAATCAAGTGAGCTAGTTTGTTGCCATCTCTTAGAGTCCAAGTGAACCCACTACTGTCAATTGTAGCTTTGAGTTCTCTGATGTCTTGTAGAATTGGGCCAATCTCCCACAAATCACTATTTGATTTCAAGGCTTCAATAAGCTGTTGGTTATCTGATTCGAATAATACCTGTTGGATTTGCAGATTCTTGGCTAGAATTAGAGCTTCTCTCATAGCTGTTGCCTCAGCCGTGAGACTGGAGTTTGTTGTGAGGGTTGATGTGGAGCCCCCTCTCACCCTCCCGAAGCTATCTCTGATAACAACCGCAGCAGAGCCCTTCTTGGTGTCAGAGTTGAAGGCGGCATCTACATTGATCTTCAGCCAATCTCTTAGTGGTGGTCTCCAAATTACAGGTATTCTAGGACTCTTAGTTGTTTTGCTTATTTGTTGTGGCCGCATTTCTTGTGAAGTTGCATACTCTTGTTTCATGATGTTTGCATTCAATAGGGTGAATTAGGGATAGGTTGTATTTGGCTGTGTTGAAATGCATTTCTGCTCCTCCAGATTGACCAAACTAAAAAACCCACTTTAGCCCATGTATTCTCCCTTCTTTCCGATGACCCATCTTTCAATTGTTGTTTGATGTTCAGCATCCATTTGCTTAGAGTTGAAACGTTTGAATTGGTAGGGTTGCAAGTGAGTTGTGACCCAAACCACACCGGTCTTGTCCAATCACATAGTAATAAAGCATGCTCGGTGATTTCTTGTTCTCTTAGACAAATCGGACACATAGAGTCTTCAATTATCCTCTTCCTTCTCAGATTAACCTTGACTTGAAGGATGTTATGGATTGCTTTCCACAAGAACATTTTAATTTTTTGAGGACATTTCATTCCCCAAACTCCTTTCCATAGTTCTTTCATTTCAAAACTGTAGGAGTTGCTGCATTCTTCTAGGATTTCCTCTCCTTTCGCCACATAGTATCCAGTTTTTATGGAATAGCCTCCATCCTTTGTAAATGGCCATCTGAATCTATTTATTTTGTTGATTCTGCATAGGGGAGTTTGCAAAATTTTCTCTCTGACGTGATTAGGCATAAGTTCTGCAATTCTGTCCATGCTCCATTCTCCATCTTTTGTGATAACATTAGGTACTGCCATTTGCTGCCTCCCATTATTCCCTAATGGCTTATTGATTCCATGAATCCAATTGTCCTCTCATAGGTCAATCTTTGTTCCGCTACCTATGCTCCATTTCCCATTCCTCTTTAGGAAATCTCTTCCATGAATCACGCTTCTCCACACCCAGGACGCCTTTTTTCCTAACTGAGCTGACCAAAGATCACTTTCTGGGAAGTAGATAGCTTTGAGAACTTTAACCCACAACGCTTCTTGATTCTGAAATAGTCTCCACACTTGCTTTGCTAGATGGGTTGTGTTTTGGTGTGTGAAGTCTTTAAATCCCAAGCCACCCTTTTCTTTGCTTTCACACATTTTCTCCCATCGCTTCTAATGAATTCCCATCTCTTTGTTGGTCCCTCTCCACCAGAATTTGGCTATTTTTGCACACAATCTCTTACAAAAGCCTCTCGGGAATCTGATTACACTCATTGCATATGTTGGGATTGTTTGGATGACCGCCTTGATGAGCACTTCTTTACCGGCTTGGTTTAGGAGCTTCTCCTTCCACCCCTCTATCTTGCTGTTGACTCTATCTTCTATCCAATTCAGTGCCTTCGCTTTTGATCTTCCCCATTGTGCTGGAAGTCCTAGGTATTTGCCTGGATTCTCCCAGCTAGGAATGCCTAGAATTTCCTCTATGTTCACTCTTGTGTGGATAGTAACCTCTCTCCCAAAGGTGATGCCTAATTTCCGAAGATTGATACGTTGTCCCGATGCCGCTGTGTATTGGTTAAGGACTTGGATTAGTTGGTAAATTTCTTCCTCTTGTGCTCCTGAAAATATGACAGAATCGTCAGCAAATAATAAATGAGTTGGGGGGGGGGCTGTAGGGGCAAGCTTTATCCCTGATATTAGATTATTGGACTGAGCTTGCTCCATTAATATAGTAAAAACTTCCGAAGCAATTATAAAGAGATAAGGGGAAAGAGGGTCTTCCTGTCTTAGCCCTCTTTGAGGGGATATTTCCTTTGAGAGGTTGCCATTGATCTTAAACTTGTAGGTCATTCCTCTGATACATTCCATGATGAGCTTAACCCACTTCTTCTCAAATCCAAATGCATTTAGAACACGCTCTAGGAAATCCCACTCAAGCCTGTCGTAAGCTTTGTTCATACCCAACTTTATTGCAAGGTCCTCTGAATTTTGTCTCTTCCGTGTCTGCAAAGCATGAAAAGCCTATTGGACAATGACTATGTTATCTTGAATGAGCCTGCCTCCCACGAATGCGCTCCGAGTAGGGGATATGATTTGGTCAACAATGTGTCTCAGTCTTATAACCATGATTCTTGATATAATCTTGTAAAGGAAGTTGCAGCAGCTTATAGGTCTGAGCTGATTCAAGGATTTTGCTTGCCTGGTTTTTGGAATGAGAACAATTTACTGCATCACACACCTCTGCCTTGACTGTGTCCCAATGTTTTTGGTAGAATAGCCCGTTCAATCCGTCCGGCCCAGGAGCTTTCAAACTGCCCATGCTGAAGACAGCTTGTCCAACTTCCTCTTCTGAGATTTCCTTGGTAAGCTCTCTGTTCATTTCATCGTTTACTCTTTTGGAAATTTTATCTTCCCAATCTATTGCATTACTGGTTCCTGCCGATGTGAATAATTCAAAGAAGTGATTCTCTATTAGATTTATTTTTTTTACTTTGGTTCATGCTGTTTTGGGAACTGTCTCCTCTTGCTTTTTGTCATGATTTCGGGACTGTCTTTTGCTGCTTCTTTTTTTTTTTAAATCATGCTATAGTACATTTTTTCTCTTTTTGGTTAAAGGATCATGATACTTATATTGCTAGTACTTCTTATTTTTGGACTGATATGGCTACTACTTCTAAACATCACATCAAGGTATGACCAAAAACTTTAGGGCCAAGAAGTACCAAATCAATTTAATGTTAGGTATGTTAACTATGGTCCATTTTAATAACGGGCTGACAAGAGACATTCTTTTCTGGAAATCTATAAAAAAAAAAAAAAGCCTGAGCTAGAGCTCATTTGGGGGGAAAAAATAATTTCAAACAATAAAATTTTAGTCCAAAAAAAAGGATAAAAATTTTCTTCTAAAATAAAATGATAAAAATTAAATTAAATTTTTATCACCTAAAAAAAATTAAACTCAATTTAATCGAATAAGAAAAGTTCATTTGAACATAACTCAAATAAGTTTTTTAGAACAAAGGGGAAAAGGGACAAAAAGAGGTTCAGAAATTTCCATCCAAAATCAAGGAAACAAGCAAAGGGCTTCAAGTTTAAATGTTTAATAATAAAATATTTGAACCAAGTCATGGGAGATTTGCCACTCCCTCGCGTGTGCAGTATACTTCCATTATCTTCCACCAATTTCCTCATAACATGATTATGTTTTCCAAATTATTCAGATTTAGTGATTTACTTTTTTTAGGGGAATGGATGATACTGTATAGGGAAAAAAAACCCCGCAAATATAATTTCCCAACATCCTAATTATTTAACTAAGAACAAATTTGCCTCAAAAATTTCATTCAAATAATTAAAAATATATTTAAAGTTTGTCAAGTATATAAATGTGAAGACCGGTGACGATTATTAATTTTCTAATAAAAAAAAGTTAAGTATTAAAAATCAGGTAATTTAATTCAGGTTGCACTGCTGAGTGCTGAGTGCTGAGTGCAGACTAATGTGAATGAATGTGTGTACGCATGAAGATGCGATGGCTGCGTGACCAAAATGTTAAACCTTTGAATAGAAATAAGAGAGTGAACCTTTGATTAATATAGTCAATGTGACCATCAAAAAGAGAATGACCAAATCCGCCACCAATGTATATTCTGGTTTAAGGCCAATGCCAACAACTTTTGATACACGATTAGTGCAACAATAAAATAATCAACTCACAAAATAACATTACGCCCCAAAAAGCCAACAGCACTCCAGGGTGAGGGAAAAAATGTAGGACCCTTTATTACGAATGACAATGAGAGAAATAATTAATAAGGATAGTGGTACTCCCGTCATCTAGATAACCTAATAGCCTATTGAAAGCAATCCATCCATGACTTGGACCTTGTTAACCGTCCTTATTATAGTTAATTATTATTATTATTATTATTATTATTATTATTATTATTATTATTATTATTATTATTATTATTATTATAATATATATTAAGAAAGAAAAAGAAACTAGCTCAACTAGTATACACAAGAAGCAAAATACTAAACCATCTCTAATTTTCTAATTTGGTCATCTTCTCAACTTCTTGATTTCTGCATGTATACCTAACGCAAACTTGAACAGCATTCAACAAATTCAGCCAGGTTTTACGCATGTGTTATAATCTCTTTGTTTCAGTATATATATATATATATATATTTACTATTATGTGCTTACAATTGAATACATTTTGAACCAATTACATACATATTTCCATTCTTTTTGGATAATTACATTATATAAATACACATTAAAATAAGTTAAATTATTTATATATTTATAAAAAAATATATGATGATTGATTATATGTTGATTAACGAATAATATTTTTATTCTTGAATAATTCTTTATTTATGTATTTATTTTTATCATGATAATGTAAAATAATATCGCCCTCTTAAAATACTAGTATTGACGTATTGTTCTATAAAAACGAGAGATAAGAGGAAATGAGTAACAATTAATGATGCGGACAGGAAATCCAATAAAAACCACCTCTTGACGATTAGACATAAACCAGTTATGTTCGTCTTTTTCCTTTGTGCTTGTTTGAGCCCTGAATATCAAAACGAAAATGTGTGTTTTTGATCACTCTCTCTCTCTCGCATCACTTTCTAGTTAAGCTTCATTGACGCTTGAACTTGATAAGCACGCATCATGAAATTAACAACCCAATAGAATACACAATTTCATTCATGATCAACCCAGCATATATTAATATTAATATTAATTATTAGTTAATTAATTAATATTACAAGATCAATCAAGCAGCATACATAACTGCTTATCTAGATAGGGGTTTTAGTTGAGCAATATAATTTAGGCGATAGGCGGCATTATTATGTTATGTAATATGTCATACATTACATTGCATTGCGTGACTAGATATATCTCCAATATTAATTAGTACTTTGTCTAATTGTCTTACGTTTCAAGTTAACAAAACTCCCAATGCAAACACCACCAAATTGGGTCAACCAACTAACAGAGTTCCTCAACCAAACAACTAAACCTGAACCAACCGTATCTCATTCAAACTTCAAACTTCAAGCCCGTACCCTTGTTCTTTGCAAGTTCCATTTAGACAAATCAGAAGCAAAAACAAAACACAAACAGAAACATTAGTTTACCCACCACTCACACTTCCAAAGTCAGCATCTCTCATCAAAAAAGGCAGAATCTTCTTATCTTTATCATTCTAATAATAACTTTCCTTTCCTTCGATCATACCAAAGACTAGCTTCATGCGCATATATATACCATTATTCCAAATTCAAACTTATGATAATACCCTACCATTTATTTATTACCTATTCTGTTTTCCCTCTAATGAGGTTTCTTTTACTCTCAAGCTTCATAATTCATAAACCATAATTGAGCTCTTTCGTTTGTTTGCTTGCAACAAACGAGGCCCATACCCCAACATCATTAACCGTAAACCGAAATCAAATACAAAACAGTTATGATTCCGTTATGCAGTTACCTCCACTTTACCTTCTTCCTCTTCTGTTATGTAACCGTCTTTAATTCGCGCCCATGCTTTGGCGCCAGGATGGTACCCCAATCCGAATCCGTAACCGTAATAACAGCCGAAACTCACAACGCTACTGCCACGTGGCACGAATTCTCAAAGTTCCTTCACGCCGAGAGGGGCAGCCAAGTCAGCGGCATGTCGGAGCTGAAGGAGTATTTCCACCGTTTCGGTTACCTCACTCTGCCCGAAACGGCGCAGAATTTCACTGACACCTTCGACGAGCAGTTAGAGTCCGCACTCTTCCTTTACCAGAAACGGTTGGGCTTGCCGCTCACCGGAAAACTCGACTCCGAAACAATTCACGCGATCGTCGCACCGAGGTGCGGTGTTTCGGATGCGCAGCACCACAGGATACACGCCACTCGCCACTTCGCTTACTTCGACGGCAAGCCTCGGTGGCTCCGCGGCTCTCCGATGACTCTGACGTACGCGTTCTCGCCGAACAACATGATCGACCGTATTAGCCTGCCGGAAATCAGAGCGGTGTTCCAGAGAGCGTTTTCGAGGTGGGCGACGGTGATTCCGGTGAATTTCCGGGAGGCGGAGTGGTACGACGCGGCGGACAT